>JAHVYC010000078.1:0-248338 GCA_020623665.1 Calonectria multiphialidica
AAGTATTTATTTTAAGTATATTAAAATATATAATTATAATAATATATAAAAATAATTATAATATAATTAATTTACTTTTTTATTTATCTTAATTTTAATTATTATTTATAATTTTTATTATAATATATTATATTAAACCTATAAATATATAAAATAACATAATATTCTAATTATCTATAATAATAAAATACCCTAAAAATATATTAAGATATAAATCTTAATTTTAATATTTATATATCTTTTTCTTAGATTTTTTATAACTAGAAAGCTATTTAAGTTTATCTATTTAATTTTATCTTTTTATTAAATCCTTATAATTTATATATTATATATTAATATATAAAAAAAAGTATTTAAGTTTAAGTAGAATTATAAGCTAATTATAAATAGGCTAGGCTAGGCTAGGCTTAGCTATTTAAAATTATAATTATATAAATTATAATTTCTAAATAATAATTAAAAAAAACCTATATTTATTATTATTATATATTATTTAGTTTTAATAGTAATAAAAATAATAATACCTAGTAATTAAGTAAGAAATTAATTAGTTAATTAATTAAAACTATTTTAATTTATAAAAGTTTAGTTTCTTATTACTTTTTCCTTCTTTTTCTTATTAAAATAACTTTTAAAATAAAAAATAATTAGATATTTAAATAGCTATAAATTATATATACTTAATATTATAATTATATAATTATATCTTCCTAAGTATACTAATAAATACTTACTTTAAGTTTACCCTAAGATTAAAAATTAATCCTAAGTAATTAAAAGTTTTAGTAAATATTTTACTATAAAGTTATTCTAACTTAATAAGGGCAAAATATAATACTATTATTAATTAGAATACTAACCCTAACTTAGGGTAAGTAGTTTTTAAGCCTTAAAATCCCCCGGATTACCTTGCCAGGCATAATCCCTCTAGGGTAGGTAACTATCTATTAGCTAGGTATATACATTAGGGTAGGTCTACTCTATCTTTCATCTGTTCCCGCCTCACTTCCTGTTATAGGTCGTAATAATATACATATAAAGGAAGGAAAGGGCAGGAAGCGCTAAGGACAGGACTGGGGCCGAGGGCAGCGCCAATAGAACTCTTCTTCGTAGAGCACACGTGATCGGGCCGTTTAAAGCCGGCACCGGGAATCAAGCCGTAATAGCTAGCCTGAGCCCCAGTCATAGCTGGAGGCCATAGCTGCCCTAACCGCCGGTTTACCTTAGCTTTATGGCTGTCACCGTGATCGGGCTGTTTAGAGCCGGCACGGTTAATCAGACCGTAACAGGTAGTCGGTTGACAAGGGTACTGTCTTCGTCCCTTACGTATAATACATATGTCGGACCTGCCGATAAAAATCAGTAAGCTAAACAAGAATAATTAACCGCAGTTTTCGTTAGTCAGGGAACTTTCAGTGAATTTGCCACCTTCGTAGTAAACCCCGCGGTTTAATTTACTCGAGATACAGCAACGACCCGTCGGATCCGCCGTCACTAAAGGAGGGTTCAACACTTAGCGTAGTCTAGAAGACAAGGATCCAAGCACCCCGCACCTGGGCATTGCAAAACGGCGATGCTTATAGCACAGCTAATTGATCTTTATATAAGACAACTATTTCAATCCGATCTTGCATCATGCCTAAGTACAATTTGTAAACCGCATCTCAACACTGCTTCTTTAAATACTCCTTTCGGAAATTCACTTCATCATTATTCTACGCTGGGCAGCATGGACGTCCGTTCTTCAGCCAGTCCGAGCAGCTCGCTCGCATATTAAAATGGCTTGGTATATACGATTGACGAAAACCAGCCATGGGCTGAAGCATTCATAGTCTCACACAACGGTGTGTTCGAAGCAGTGGGTAGCAATGACAAGATCCTTGCAATAGCAGCCCAGCGGAATCTAGTGCGGTACAACTTGAGACAACATTTCGTCATGCCAGGCATTCATGATGCCCATACGCACTTGACGATTGCTAGTATGCAAAAGTTAAATGAGGCAGGGATTGGGCACGACGCTAATAAAACAACACTGGCGTGCATGGTTCGAGACCGCTCGTGTGCCTGCGCGTACAGCAATGTTGCAGGCGATTGGATCATTGGAAACTTTTATCAAGGCAAAAACTTTCCCGACGGTATCCCTGATCGCAAGTATTTGGATGAACTTTACCCAGATCAGCCCGTCCTGGTGCGCGAGTTGTGCTGTCACAGAATTCTTGTCAACACGGCAGCCTTGAAGCGAGTTGGAATTGACCCAAACAACGCTGTTGACCCACCAGGAGGCTATTTTGCTCGACGAAATGATGGCAGCTTGACCGGTGAGGTTGTAGAGGCAGCAATGAATTCGGTTTACTCGGCAATTCCTTTCCCACCACTGGCACATGCCAAAAGGTCTCTTCAATATGGCATTCAAGTGAGCCACCGCTTCGGCATTACGTCTTGCCAGGAAGCATCTGCAAATACGCTCTATTTACATGCAGCTGCAGAACTGGAAAGAGAAAACCGTCTGGACATGGATCTGTACACTCATATTGTTTTTGGTAACATTTCGGCGATTGAGAGCAAAGAAAGTCTGGAATCTCTTCTGGACGTGTCTCAGGGCTTCGCATCCAAACATGTCCACACAAACTACGTCAAGTTCTTCCTCGATGGCTCGTCCTATCCGCCACACTTCACGCAGTGTGACCTTACAGATGATGGAAAGCCCGATCCAAATAAATTACAGTTGGATTGGGATACCTTTTTTAATGCCGTGGTGAAGTACGACAGGCGAGGAATGACTTGCAAGGTCCATGTAACTGGAGAAGGTTCCTCTAGACGGGCAATCGACGTTTTTGCGAAGCTGAGGGAATTATATCCTGATGGACCTCGCCATGAACTAGCCCATTCTAGTGCTATCCATCCTGGTATGTAGTCTTTTCGAGCACTCAAAAATCATACTAACCCTGGCTTGTAGATGATGTTTCCAGACTTGCGCCACTAAGACTCACGGCCGAAATGTCGCCGGCCATATTTCACCATGATGTTTGCAAGGAACTTCCACACCTTTTCAAATGGGAGTTCAATAAATGTCTTGCAAACAGAACTCTTGTAACCATTGGCTCTGATTGGATTCTTACAGAGAGTCCCAGTCTTTTTGATTCATTGGCGGCCATCGTGGAGAAAATAGAATACCTACCCGGGGGTAAACATCTCAGCCTCGATGGTAGGACCAAGAAGCAGCGTGGCGGTGAGGCCTTGTGTCGTATCATCACTCTAAGTGGCGCGGAAGCGGTTGGCGCGCAGAGCAGAACAGGTAGTATTGAGATTGGAAAGATTGCAAATTTCATCGCTGTTGATCGCGATTTGAGTCAGGGAGAATTCTCTGGAGCTCGGGTGCTAAAGACTTGGTACGAAGGAAGAATCGTTTACAATTCAAATAATGATGGGAATCTATCTCTGTAACTGTGAAGAGACTAGTATTAGGAGGCTACGGGGCGTTGCCCTCGGTTCGTCTAACTTAGAAACGGGTACCCATCAAAGCAACTTTACGGGTTTGAGAAGGCCACAAATTGGCACGTAATTTCAAAAAGTGGGTTTTAGACACATTTCGTGGTCACAGATCAATGTTGTCTATGATGCAGTGAATTAATAACCCTCTGGTGAAGATTACAGGATCCGGCACCCCATTATAGTAGATTGTCCTTTTCTTGCCCTAGGCTACACTTTATTGAAGTTATTAGCCACACTCGCTTTGATATATTATTTGTTTCTCTATTAGAATGACCTCCGATAATGAAGGAGTGCTTCTTCAGCAGACATTACGTTTGCAAAATTCATTATCATTATCAACCAATTTGTCAGACATTTGTAAATATCGTATTACTTCAGAGTTTTATAACATTACTGGATGAGAGCAATGCGAACAATTAACTTTTCTTTAATCGGGGGTGCGATATATCCGTCCAATTGTTCAATCCCGTCATCATTGACAATCATAGTCTTGAAATTCGTGATAATCGCGGCAAGGATAAACTTTATTTCTGTTCTAGGGTCAGCTTCTATTATATATTTTCATGTCAGAGTATGCTTATACGTACGGTAGATGGCAAGGTTGCTACCAATGCACATTCGTCCTCCGCTTCCAAATGCCCAAAACCAACGTTTCATTTCTTTCAACTTCTCTTCATCGCTATCAATCCAACGGTAAGGCTTCCAGTCGTTTGGTGATGCGAAAACTTCCGGATTCCGATGCAAGCTATGTGCTTGGGCCGAAATGCGGATCCCTCCAGGGATTTTGCCAAATTCTCCTTCGGGGCCAAGGAAACAACCACCTTCAGGTGTGATCCTTGGCTCGGGTCCTGGAATTGCTGAGCGAAGTCGGAGCGTCTCTTGAAGTACAGCATTCAGTAGTGGCAATTCATCCAGAACAGCTGCTGAAGGTAACACAACTTTCTCATATTGAAGCTGGGCAATAGTTAGTGGTGGATCGAGAGTGAGGAGCTCGTCTCTCAAAACCTGTTCAATCTCAGGATGCCGAGAAAGCTCGTGTATGGCGTACGTCAAGGTAATCGAAGATGTATCGAAACCGGCTTCCAGTTGATCGAGCAACTCGCTTGCAGTGTTAAGTCGTTCATCTGGAGCGTTGAAGGGAGCATCGGATTTCGCCTTTTCAATTCCTCCATAAATCTGCTGATACACTGTGGGGAAGTCGATGACCTTATTTTCTGCTACTTCTGTCACTTTTGGATTACCCGTGCGCTTTAAGAAATCATGGGCTCCATCACACATTTCGAGACCCCAGTCCTCAATGTTCTTTGCTGAGTCAAGAGCTTGCTTGGAAGGCCCATATAAGCCGAACTTGCCAAGTATATCCATTAGCCGCGGGTGTTCTTGCGGCCAAAAGAAGTAGCTATTACGGCAGTCGAACCACTCGAGAAATTGTTTGCGGAACTTGGGATGCTGCGTCATATTGGAACTGTGGGCCAGGCCAAAAATATAGCCGGTCACAAAATCCAATGTGATGCCTCTGAACTCGTCAAATAGATCAAGCGTTTTATTCTCCATGACGAAAGAATCCATCCTAGGTAGAAAACGGTCGAATAGTAGGTGTTTGGTAATTTTGTTCAGGGCTGGCGACTTGTGTAAATGAGATTTGGAATAAATATTTGATATCATCCTTTTTCTCTTCGAGTGTACATGTGATTTAGGCATAGAAAACATGTTTGGTATTCCGTAGAATCCAAAAATGTCATACCAGGTCCCTTTCTCAAATCCACCGCCGTATACTGTCTGGATACCACCTTTTACGCAATTAACACTGATTTCGTTCGGGCCGAGCAGTACAACTGAGCCAAGCTGTTGATGGGCCTGATGTATGGTGGAAATCTCTATTTGTTTGTACCGTATCCACGTGATCCACCATGGCGATATTCTAGCTAATGGATGTGCTGATGGAATCCTTGAAAGTGGGGATAAAAATAGCGGAACCACGAAGTTGCTCCACATGACTCGTGTTATGAGAACCACGAGAGCCACGACAAGTACAAGGGGAATATGGATGAAATCCATGTTGCCGTGCAATGGAATGAGTAAAATGATTGTTAGAACTTGGTTTTCGGAGTGTCCATAAGCGGCTCGAGGGAGGCTCTATGATATAATGACCGCAGGCGGCTGCTGGAGCCTAGTTGCATCGGATCCCCCGACCATTTAAAATCAAAGTGCGGGGATGCGGAGCGGGCAGGATTTAATTTATCTCGATATATCAAAGGCCACACACGCGTCGAGGTGTCGGATGGCCCGACAGCCTAGCTACCAATGTATATTATTAATCAAATGGCCATTAGTGATGCGAATCAAGCTTTAGCTGAAATTCGGCCAAGATATTTCAAGTCCGATAGCATTGTAGGTGACCCTGTAATATTAAAACTCACAGGAAAGCCTCTTGCCAGGTAGCTCGGTAATAAGCTCCCGGGGGCAGGAGATAGACCCCCGGAAATTTTAATGCCGTATGCTATGGTAGGCATCTCACTTACACAGGGGGGTCTCTAGGCAGTCTAAGTGCAGAGCTAGTTTGTTGGCTAGAAGGGATGCCACGCAAAAGAGGTTACCGAGCCCAAAGCACCTGGCGCCACCTCTTTGGACTGGAAATCCCCAGCTTTCAGCTAGGGCCTCTGCCTCTCGGGAAAGGAATTTGACTTCTATGAAAAGAGGCACTGCGAGGCATCTAATCAAATGGTTCTAGATCGATTGAAGAAGTCGTCGCCGTTCATTATGAGTCTCTAAGCCGTAGATGATATCATCTGGTAATAGAATATCGTGGAATATGGGCATGATATGCTTCCTTCATTCGACGGGCGAATCTCGAGCAGCCCCAAGAACCCGCCCCGACCGTTTCACATGTCGGCGGACTTTGTAGAAAGGCTCGATTCTCCCGTTATAATCGTTGCATACCGGCAGCTCGCCCTCCAGGATGTGCTGCTTCTTCATCTTGTAGCCTGTTGCGTCAAGCTCAAGGCTATCCCACAGTTCCTGATAAACTCCTATCTGGTCGCTGTTTGAATCTCTCCCGCTCGCGAAGAAAATCTTGATGTCCGCTCTGGATTCGTTGAGGTTGATATGGATTTAACAGTATTCTCTATCATACTTCCTCTCAATACTTATCTATCTCGGCCTAGCCAATTGGCAGTAATGTCTGATGCTTCTTGAGGTTGCACGCCCAGTTATTATTCCAACTTGCAGTGTGAGTTCTCCACTAGCAACTTCCTTTAGTTTATCGCAAGTATCCACGGCTGGCTGGATGGGTATATGGTGCATTATCAGGCTGTCTAAGACCCTCATAGCAGATGGAATTGAATTTTGAAACTGAAGGAGGTTAGATAGGAGTAAATAAAACCTGCTTACTAGTAGGTTGTCCGGGCCGTAATCTTTTGATATCATGTGAATCATCCATTTGCCCTTGGAGCTCTGCAGGACTCGGAATATTGTCTGAAGTAAGTTACCTGCACGGCTTATTCCACCATGCTTTGTTATAACCTTTTCCCATAGACTGATGGACGAGAACGGTGACAAGCCCGCAACCGGATCGAGGATATTGTAGATTTCTTCCAGAGATATCTCCGAGCCGGCTCTAGATTCACAGTCTATCCTAGCCACCGCGCGCCAGACAGAGTACGCAAAATCTAAAATCGCCGCTGCTTTTCTATCTCTGAAGATCCTTCATTCGGGATGGTCCAAGGCATTGCGCGTTATATAACCTCTTCTAGCTTCTCTCCTAATCCTCAAAATACTATCGTACCCTTTGCTTTGATTGCTCGTTTCAACATCATAACGCGCCATATCTCACTTTTCTAAAGCCCAGTAGCACAAATTAAACACCCGATATTGAATTGGGTACTTCCAAGGATACAAAAGCATTTTGAGACCATTTCTTCACGATATATACTAGGCAGTGTCGGGTTGGAGTATGTGTGGCTATTGCTTATATCTCGTTGAAAGCTAGTATACTAACGCAGCAGCTACAGAGCGTTTGGCACATCAAGCTGCCAACAGTCGTGTCTATGTATAGCCATACATCTAGTAGAATACCCAAGCTGTCATCAAGCCTTCTTAAGACCTCAAGATCCCCATTCCCCATTGTATTGGATAACAATCCCTGGGTTGGCGATAACTAGGCCATCCAGGCAGCGGGAAGCCTACCGCGAGATGTTGTCTATGAGTGGATAATTTGTAGACTCCAATGTTCGGCATTCAATGAATGGCAACCATCTCCATAGCTGCACCCTGTGACTTCTGACTTAGAAATCCTCCCTGCTTGAGGTGGACTTTTATCACTGCAGTAAGCCACCATATTGTAGCATAGATCGCGCATTTTGACAAATTCCGCTCCGGGTGATTGGCTGCCAGAAGTAGTCCAAACTTGGGCCCATCCATCGGAACTGGTGCCAATCTTTTTTGCCGTTTTATATGAACCATGACTAGGACTGTCCAAAGAATTGGCGCAGGCAGAATATGCTTCGTCGAGTGAGATTGTATTGCCGCCTTGGTTGCATTTATAGGAGAGTGTCGCCTCAGCACAGAAAGTGCTCAAAAGAGCCAAAAAGATATAGCTGGAACGCATAATTGGCGAGTGTTGGGTTGAATCTCAATAATGAGTGAAGATGTATGTTTGTGTTGGTCAGATCACATTAGTATAGGCATTATTAGGGTTTATATAGTCTTGAGTCAAATTGCTGTAGGTGATAATGAAGCGCCATTGATAACTTTACCGATGTTGCGTAGCGATGTCATCATTTAGTATGTCAGGCCTCCACTTTCGGCTCCGCAACACGAATAATGTATCCAAATTAGGTATAAAAGAAGGCGAAAAATGCATGGTATTAACCAGGACAAGGAATGAATTGTGGCGAAGAATAGGTAAATTGGGTGATGTTTAGTAAGATGCGGACTAATTTTTCTTGCCCTGCTCTAACCTGTGCTTTTTCGGAACTCGCCTATGGTTTTGGTAACAATCGGTCAAGACATGTGGGACGAAAATGGACTTTTGTTGCTGTTTAAGAGTAAGACCTAAGAGACGAAAGTGCACTTTCTTATCTAAGAAACAGTACTTTGATTTTAGATTCCTATCGTACATTCTTATAAACCTCTAGCTTTTTAATGAAAGGTAAAATTCCTGCCTTTTTATTTACCTACTGGCTGAGGTGCTCAGGTTGAAGCCGGTGGGCAAACACGCCTGGACTGAGGGCCAGGCTACTCAAGATCAGGTCTAATTTATCCTCTAAGTGGTAGCTTGGGTCAGCTCTGTCCAAATTACGCCAAGTTTTGAAATTATAGGCAGGGTATTACTAATATCAATCCGCGGACTTTTGCACGGCTTGGATATATATATGTAACTATGCACATCATACCCAAATTAATACCCATGACCACCAAGACCGAAATTCTACACTAGCTATTCCTTGATGCCCTTTTCACCAGCCGCTGTCAGATTGTTTACATATCCACACCATTCAGGCCTGCCCCAGACAGCATGAAGCCTTGAACCTCCTCTGCCCAACCCATGAGCGCTTGTGCATCCCAATTAGCCCAGACAAAGTTGCCCCCAGGAGGTTGGCTTCCTCCGACGCAAGCCACATTAGGAACTCACAGCAGGCAGCTCGACTAAAAGAATTGTTAGATTCAAGCCACAGACGAAATGCCAATGGTTGAAAAGGGAAAGGACTTACCTGTATTGTATCTGCCCCAACGGTGATGTTGGGATTAATGTCAGTGGCGATCATGCCCGACTGGATGTTTATGACGTGGATATCCGGGTTCTCAGAAGCAAAGTAGTCAAACATCTTTAGTGCAGCCGCTTCCTGCGGTCACAACTAAAGACCCCCGACACTTCTGGGAGGGGCGCCCAGTGTGAAATACCCGATCCTACGTTGAAAATCTTGGCTTTGGGAGCCGCCAGTAGAGTAAAGGCTTGCGGCGAGTTGAAAGGGCCGATGACGTTGCCGTCAAAGTCGCATCGGAACTCAGCGTCACTGTAGCTATACACAGCAGCTTCATTTGGGGGCATACCGGCGTTGGAAGCAAACATTTCAATCTTGCTTACTTTGTCGATAATATTGTTTAGGGCTGTCTTGAAGGAGTCGCTCTTAGTGACATCACCAGTCTATATCATAACCTCAGTAGGAGAACCGGCGGCCTTGATCGGGTCAACGGCGGATTTCAGGCGATCCTGTCGACGACCAACAATTGCGACTGACTTGGCGCCAGCCCGGGCAAAGGCGATAGCAATGGCCTTGCCAATACCTGTGCCGCCGCCTGTGATGACCATATTCTTGCCTGCGGCTGAGAGCTCGGGGCGCGTCGGCGAGATGAATGGGCAGGGCTTGTTGTGCCATGTCTTGGTGAAGGAAACGAAGCAGCGCAAGGGAGAATACGGTATTTTGGAATTGAATTATGGACAGAAGAACGAGGAAAAGTGGTTATGAATGATTTTGACTTGATCTTGTTGAGCAAAATTGTCTAGATTGGATGGGAGGAGCGGGAAGGAATTATACCTGCGGGAAGAGGGGACCAAGACATATATTTATGGTCTACGGCCTATCGATTTCGTCCACAGGGAATATTATTACGGAGATTTGAAGTGGGATACCTGCAGCGTTCTTCCATCTTTGATTGTGGTGCGTACAGTTCATGGCATCTCCATCATCGCTAAGCGCTTCCGCGGAAGCAGTACACGGCTAGCTGGTCGTCTTTGGGTTCAGAAGCATTAGCGCCTGCCTGTAGTCCACTGTGGACTGGAGCCCCACTAACTATACCACGCTCTGATAGCCCCGCGTGCCACAGCTCAACACCAAATTTGTCAGCGGAGGCTCCGCGGAACGGGCCATACTGTGTTAATCCAGGTTCTGTCTGACTTGGATGAGCATCTTGGATCTATAACGATGGCGTACATTCACCCAAATATACCATATTCGTCCCGCTAGATACCTCGAAGACCCAACCATTAGTACCATGGCTCCCGACAAGACTACCACCCAGAGAGTACATGACTCCCCACCGTTGCTTATTATATCCATCGACCCCCCATTCTAGTACTAATGACAGGCCAATTTCAGTCATGCGGCCTCTGATACACCAAGAGAATGAAATGCAACATGAAACAGCCGAGTTGCTCAACCTGCGAGTTGTAAAATTCCGAGTGTACTCACTCGCTCGCCAGTCGAAGAGCACCAAGACGGAGGCGGAGAGGAAGCACAGCACCTTGAGGCTCGTCTTGCAAATGCTCTTGAGAGACTTGAACGACTGGAAAACTCGGCCACCACAGCAAACATGACACGGAACTCCTCGTCATTAACAGTCGTGGGTCAGCATGACATCAACGAGGGCCTGTCGGCAGCGAAGCCCTTTTGCCCTCCCATGGATTTCCCACTACTATAGGAAGTTATGGCTGCGGTAGAGAAATATTTGACGACTCCGAACGCCTTTATTCCCATCTTCCACGCTGGGGATCTGCTGCGTTCTGTACATGGCTGGTACTCGCACCCCGAACAGAGGACTTGTACTACTACATGGGTCGCCAGGTAGGTGGTCCTTACCCTTGCCTATTTTCAGCCTGGTCTAGGCGAGGTAAGCCTGACCAGAAAGCCCATCGACTACCTTAACAACGTGCAGTTGGTGCTGACAGCGCTGACGATGTGAGGCGCTGAACGCGTGAATATCCAAGTTCTGATTGGCATGGTCATGCTATTCCAGGAGACACCAGATCTGAAGCCGTCAGCAATACTCCTGACTACTGCTATCCGTCTTACACATGGGATACACCTACATACTCGCAGTGTAACAACTAATTCAAGTCCCTCAATGGCCTTGGAGAGGAATCGAGTTTTCTTGGGATAATTTACATACTTGATCGGTATCTCAGTTTCCGCACCAAGTGTCCACCTCTCCATCTCGAACCTGAGATGGATCTAGACTTGCCACAAGATGAACCAGGCGGAGACCACGGTCAGTTCAACTTTCTCTGAGCCCGAGTACAACTGGCTCATGTACAGGGGAGAGTGTACAACTGCCTCTTCTCAGTGCCAGAACAATATGCAACGCCCGAGGATCGAGATGAACAGTTAGCAACAATTCATCATTTGCTAAACAGCTGGACATCTTGCTTACCGCCACAAGCCAAACTGTCTACGTTAATGCAGGGTGGCACACACATCTTGTTAAGGTATTTTGGCGTGCTCTACGCCACCCGCCTAATGTATCTGACCTTGGTCAGCGAGGACGCCCCTAGGACAATCACTGGCTACACCGCATTCAATCGTATGCCAGGTGAGTTATTGACAGAGAAACGGGTAAGGTTGTGCCACCTCCACTTGGCCGGGCCGGGCTCGTGCACGAATACCGTGAACACATGGCATTTTACGTGGGCATACGAACAAATGATGCCTGCTCTATTTGGCAAGAACTCCGCGTCTGGTTTTCTATATAAAATTGCAACTAACACAAACTTTAATGAGGATGACTTCATCTACTTACATTGCTTGCTTGGTATGTCTACTTAGCTAACCGCATCGTTTCTCCAACCCATGACACTCTTGAGCTTGACAGTTATCTCTCTGCCACAGTTGTGCTGATTGTGGATAATATAGTCCTTCAAACAGCAAATGAAACTCTAATCTAACCAAGATACAAGGTATCTGCAAGGAGCTCATATTACTCGCCTCCATCATTTCAACATCGTCGAGGTGAGGCTTTGGTAGAAAGATTCTAGAGCAAACACTGAACAAAACCATTTTAGGCTTTGCTCTAGGTATTCTTCTAAAAGCGCGCAATTTGCTTGGGTAAGCCTTGATAAAATTATCCTTATTGTTATGACCCGGTCCAAGACCGAGCTACCCATAAATATAAACCCTTTAGTTTGTACTGCAGCGCGGAGCAGCTATTATGAACTACAGTTCCCGACTGCCGCCCTGCACCCCTTAACCTACCTACCCTGTAGCTAGGCTGGGACCAGACCGTGACCCAGGGGCTTAACCAGCCTTAATATGGCAGCTGCTTAGTTAACCCAGCGGGTAAGCCTAGTTTTAGACCGGGGTTATAACAAGAAGACAGGGTGGCACCCCACTTTGCCCCGCACTGTAAAGAGTGTGGGGATAGAGGCCTGAGGCAAAATAAGCATAGTAGCCTCCGTCCTTTTCTGCCTTGTATGTTTTCCTCTAGTTATACCAGGCTGAATGCATGATCTCTACATGACCCTGCAGTGAGGAAGCCATAGCCCCTGTCTAGTATCACACTGCTGCGCATGCCTGATCAGCTACCGATATTGCCTCGGCGAGCCCAACGTACTCATGTACTTGGTGGCTGCGAGAACTGTAGACAACGGCACACTAAATGCGATCAGAGGCAGCCCACTTGCCTGGCCTGTGAATCTTTGGGACTTGAATGCAAAGGCTACAGCTTTGATTTACGATGGGTAGACGAAACGCCTGGAAGGAATGCGTACGCTTCCCTTGGTCCCAGTACAGGCATCCGGCGGCACCTTTTTTCAGGTCAGGACCTAACGAGTTACCTTACATTGCGCGACTAATTTTTTGCTAGAAGCTTCAAGGGCATCGATGAGTGCGGAGCTAGTGAAGCAGGTTCCTCCTCATCAGGTAGATGCTTACCTTACAGCTGTTGATCAGTGGGATCAGCGAAATCGAGAAAGCCAAGGCCGTTTCGAATGCACGGAAGGGCCTTTCCGAGCTTTCAAGGTTGGGGTCCCAGGCCTCTCCCTACAATCGCAGCCCGAACCAGATTTTCCGGATCATAGGCCGTTTGAGGGAGGAGATGCTCTATCTCTATTGGATTGTCTCCAATGGTCAGACATCTTTGGCCTTGACATGGAGGATCCGATGGACCAATACCTCGCTGATTGTGGGCATGTTCCGCCCCCGGTGACTGATGAAGAACACGGCAATGCTGTTGACTTCGCGAAACCCTCACCTGCTCCGGCGGCGGGATACTTGCCACTGATGCGGGGTATCGATAACTTGGAGTTACGGAACGAAGCACCTGCACTATTAAACCACTTTTTCGATCGTGTCATAGATGGCATTGCGCCCTTGCCCTTTCATATCAAGTCGCCATATAAGATGTTCAACCTTGCATCGGCAGTTAGCGCTTTAGCTAGCTTGGATTACTTGAAGCGCCCTATCAATCACGCCCACGCAGCTAATCTCTACGGGATTCTGAGTTGCTCTGCTTACCATCGTGGTAATGTCTTGTCCAACGACGGGGCAGATAATTCAATCTTTTGGAATCGGATCGCGGCTAAAGCAGCCGAGCGAAGCAAAACTCACCTACAAGAGTCGTTACGCACAGAGCTGCAGGGTCCAAATGCAGCAAAGTACAAGGATCAGTTGGTCGCTCTCATCACTGCTTTGACTTTCGCAATCATGACCGGGGATCAAAGCTCCGCAAGATGCTATATGATTGATATGGAACGAATACTTCGCTTCCGGGGCTTATCGAAGCCTTACATCTCGAGAAAAGCTCGAATGCTCCACCACATGTACACTTGGTTCAGGATTGTGGGCGAGAGCACCTATGTACTTCATGGAGAAGCTATTGCTGCAGAGGGGGTATTTATGCCGGACAATATTCTGGATACCAGGCCAAATGTAACCTTGGATAGCTTTCTCCGCATGGAGCCCCCAAGCACCCAAACAGCAACAACGGACCCTCAAGAGCCAAAGGACCCCGCCGCTATACTACAGGATATCCATCTTCAGGATCCGAGGTCACACTCTGAGTCAATGTACCTGCAGATATATGGAATACCGGAGGTATTCCTCACGCTCCTATCGCGTAGTACACGGCTAGTCAATATCAAAGAAAAGATGGCGTCTGGGGAGTCGGCAGAATGGCTAGAAGTGCAAATCAAACGACTTGAGGACACGATTTGTAACTTTTCCTCTCAAAACGAAACAATCACGCAGAACGGATTAGAAGCTAATCTGCCCCCATCGCATTATATGCTGCAAGCGCTTAAGTCAGCTCTAATTATCTTCTTCTATAGGCGACTGCGAGATGTAAATCCGTGGATATTACAAACACACATCGACGACGTCATCACTGCTCTCCAGCAATTCAATCTAGCTCTTGTGCAGTTTGGTCTCAATGGGCCAGGAACTGCATGGCCAGCATTCATAGCGGGCTGCGAAGCCACTTCTGAAGCTCGCTTGGTCAAAATCCAACTGTGGCTAGAACTAGCGTATACGCAGACCGGGTTTCAAAAGTATCGGGCAGCGAAAAGCATGATGCAAGAGATATGGGATCGTCGAAATCAGAGCTCTGCTAAGTTTGGGAGCGGAGAATGGAGATACTCTCGGTCACGAATCGTTACGAATTGGAGTGACCTCTCACGCGAACAAAAGTCATGGGTCATCCTCTGTTGACCAAGACCGTTCATATAACTAACTGCCAGAATAGCCTGGACCCATGCTATGACTTAATAAATATTATTGTACTCAACAATTCTAACACGGGTGAATCCTGCCATGAATGCCTTTGGCAGTAACGGAAGCTTACGGGGTTTGTTCGCTAGGACTTTGCTATGACAGGATGAATATCTCTATCGCTAGACAGAATTCGAGTTATCCGCACACGAGAAGGTGCTTGTCCCCCCCTCGGCCCTGTACGAGTTGATAATAGTTACAACTGATCCATAGGTGCCACCAGCCGTAAGAAAGGCACCAATTACAATAATAAAGACGTTCCAACAAGTAAGAAGAGCCCACCGAAAGCGTTTGTTTGCGATATCTGTATGCCAATTATCATACAGCCACATGCCACCCATAGGAATGAAAGACATAACGGGACCTAAAAGTGCGCCCGTGAGCGAGACTAAGCCGTTAAACACTGGTATTGTGCTTGCAATAACGTATGCAATAATTGTAATACCTCCAGTACTCCCAAACCAAGTAAGCCAGTGAATAAACGTGTTCTTGCCCAAATGAGGTGTTCCGCGAAGGATACGGACGAAGAGGAATTTGGCCGGCAACTTTTAATTCTCATTAGGAGAAGAATCACTGATGATAATATAAGTTACTCACATGTATCATAATGACAGTTGTCACCAGTAACCCAGGCAGCGCAATGCCGTAGCTGGCTTTCTTCAGCAGTGGCCCAGCCGACCCTAGAGCAGGAGAAGCGACATAAGATCCGCAATAGTAGTATACAACGCAACCAATGGTGATATAAAGCATAGCGAGGATACCCTGGGAAGTAAGGACTGCTCGTGTGTACAGGCGTGGTTCTTGCATCTCGCACACTATCGCAAAGAAGGCAGGTGTACCAGCATTCGCGAAGATAAGAGCAGAGACAGCTGCTATGGCATCCGCGAAGCTCGGGTCATTGGATATCGAAAAGTCAGAGACCCAACGACCGGTGCCAGGTACCAGCGGGGGATGGTCTTGGACGCCGACAGCAATCGTGACTGCGAAGACTTCTTTATGTTATCGACCACCGATACCAAAGTGAGGTACACATCAACTCACTAGCAACAAAGATACAAGCCATGCCTACCCATGCTAACCAACTAATGCGGTTCAATGTTTGTATACTGGAAAAGATGAAACCAATTAGGGCAGTGATCGCCACAAAGATAGCGGTACACGCTGCGTGAGTTGATACAGCATTCAAAGCAATGGAAACGCTCAGCATGCCTGAACCTGCGATCAAGATATAGTCTGATGAAGCTTAGTAAATAGCACGGACATGTAGGGCCCAAGGTTCTCTGGTTGCCTCAACATACATATGCAAAAGGCCACAGAGTAGAATTCGCGACCAACGCGGCCGAGCATGATTGCAGCTGCGTCGTCGATACCATATACCTCAGAATGGTTGCTTTTGAAGGCACCAACAACGTAGTTAGACCATGTGCACACCCCAATTATTGCAACAAGGATAATGGTGCCGGGTACCATGCCTAAGATATGGTAAACTGAAGGGATCGATAGAACGCCAAGTCCAACCTGTGTTTTGAGCATCAGCACCACCGTGGCAATCCACCCCATCTAAGAACAGTCAGCAACATGTAAGAAGCTTATGAAAATCAGTTATGAATATCAGTAGAACCCACGCTACGGTAATTGGGGCCTTCCTCGCTAATCTCCCCAAAGACAGCGTCCTGCACAGTCGTTGTTTCGCCCTCCATATGTCTGAGCGAGGTCTCAAGGTCTGGGAGACCTTCCTTCAGGGATGATTGAGTTACAAGCATGGCTCTGAACAGGTGTGAGAAAATTGTGCTCGGGTATAAAAGGGGCAGGATTGCCTTTCTCGAGATGGGGAAGCGTGAACCTTTGGCTAGTATTTTATATTAACTGTACCCCAGAAAATGCTTTTTCTCGACTCCACCCCAACCCCCCCGGGAGAATTTCCCAGATCTTTAGTTTCGTTTAGAGTCATTACCCCATGGGGTAAGAAGGTTTTAGCTCGAAACCAGGGCATTATCTTGGGGGAATTATGGATGGATAGGGTAAGATGACACAGGCAAGTGCCGGAAAAGCTTGCCTCGAGCAATACTATTAGCGTTAGTGAATGGGGTTGACGCAATCAGCTCTTGCGCTATTCTTCCGGGCGCGCCGTTTTAGTGTCAGGCTCAGGAGACACCTACCTCATGGAGGATGTTCAACCCCTAAGATTGAACTACAGGCCACAGTGTCTAGTCCCTATAAGACTTAGGTGTACACCTATGGTATAGTGGTTAAGCACCTGGAGGAACAGGAGACTGTTACCTCCCAAGGCAGTCGGTAGGAATCCGACTGGGGGCCAAAATAACCCGCAAGGCCACTGCGTCAATGTAGCACAGGCGCCCGTGCGGCCCACGAATCGCCATCATTCATAGCACTACCTCCTTTGCCCCGAGTGATTTTGCCACCGTGCGAGGCTTTTCCTTTGATTTTGTCTATAGGGCTATTGATAACAGAGGTTCACTTTAGAGGCAGGTATATCACGGAAGAATAATATTATAAGGAAGGCTAACTATATGATTAGTTAGGTATCAGCATAGATAATTAGTCATATATCGTAATTACAAGAGGCTCAGGTGTGGTTAGCACCGGAAAGGTACTGTTGGATGGGAGGGCGCTATGTCTGGTCTATTATTGAGGGTCTTCTCTCGATCTCGCGGGCTCTCGATGCCTCGGCTAAAAGAAGTTGGCTCTTTCCGTGCTAGTAAAACCCATATAGCTGACACCGGAAGACAATATCAAAGGAGAACATCACCTGAACTTTGCGTTGGTGCGGCAGGAGTAGTTCGTTATGGCCACCGCAGATGCTGTTGTGCTGCGGTAAGTAGTAGATAACCCTTCATATATCGCTATGGCGATGGCTATAATACTATTTGGTGCAGTAGCTTCGGGCTTGACGACAAGATGGCTGCTATCGCAGGATCCTTCGAATCGGGTCACAGTTTTGGTCAAACACATTTCGGGGAACTTCGACTTCGAATATGCGTGCCCAGGCGCTAGTGGAAGCTACATGCCGCGCGCCCTCTTGTAACCGGATGACGAGTCACTACAGAGGGCTGACTGCATCACTTAGGGTTGGGCAGCCTGGTGATCCTCATCCAAAATGGGAGCGAGCAACGTGGTCAACTAAATTTACCAGCCATATTAATCTATATTCGCAGTAAGGACCAAGGATATTCAACTGGCAAATTATTTGCGGAACTCAAAAGGCTAGATCCTTGATTGAACAAAATTGTTACTAATATACAAATCGTAAATCCCAAACCCTTACGCGAAGCTTTGGGAAAGCAAGCTAACAAAATAGAATTTACCAAAGTCCGTTAGAACGAATTGCCTCCTAACATAGCTAACACGCAGACGTTGACCTCGGTGAGTATCGACACGGCCGTTTATTTACCTTGGCTGCTAGGTAAATGCATAAAGAATGGGGGTAAAATCAGCAGATGTACTCTGAAATATGTCGCCTATGCTTCGAAGATTCACTACTTAGGAAGAAGGGCGGATATTATCGCCTGTACGGGCCTAGGATCTCAAAGGAAAGGCCGATGGCGTCCCAATTGCCCATAGTTATGGACATGGAGGCTTTGGATATCAGGCCTTTTTTGGTTCCGCGAAAGCTACAGCAGAATTGACGAAGGAAGTTCTACAGAATAGATTCCAAGTAAAGCTATGAGAATACATACACGGAATTTCGTCCCAACATGTCTACTCGTAGATGAAACTTCGCACCGCCTTCTGGCTTGACGTTTGGCTGGCAATGCTGCTCGCGTACTCGGCAGCGAGTGTCAACACTTCTCCTAGACGGGAAAGAGCTAGTTTGGCGCAAGACGCCTTGTAAACTGCCGTTATGGTGGACAGCGGTGTCGTATTTGCACCTAGCAGACCGTCATGGGGTCTGTCGGAAAATGCTCACGCGAGAACCCAGCATCAGGGTGCCGAGGTCATTGGAGTGACTTGCTGATCGAATACAAACTTCAATGATGCGGCCCCACAGGCGCTAACTCGGGGCGTAAGACATGTGGGGCGATGGTTGATTTAGCGTTCAAAAAAACGGCAAGACTCTCCGCCGGCCCCAGATCCCTGTAATCCACATCCTAGTTGACTTTCCTGGCTGCGTTGACTTCTGATCCAGCTATCCCATGCCATAACTTCTCAGAATGCATTGTCGCATCTCTACTTAAGTTGTGGTTTGGTCAAGGTTAACTGATATCATGTAACAAGGACCAATATCCCCTTGACAATATTAAGAAATCTTGCAGCCTATTTGGTTTCCCATTTTTTCATACGCATCGCCAATATTCTCAGGATGGCCGGACGACTAGTTGCCTTAGATGAGAGAGTCTTCAGTATTCAAGATTTGAAAAGCGAATCGGACAAGAATTTAGAAAAGACCGCCGGTGGTTAGTCCAGCTCCAAGCCCAACAATAAGACAGCCCAAGGCACAGGAATTAACAGGATGGACAGATTTTTACAACGGTGGTTCTATGGACTGCATAACGTGAGTTATACGATCATAAAATTTGTTATCAGCACCGATATTCTAAATTAGTGGTGCCTCATCAGACTACGCGATAATGAACAATCTTTCGATCGCTACAAGCTTCGTCCAAGATGTCTGTTTGATGTCAGCAATGTCAATACTTCGACAGAATTCCTGGGCCAAAAGGTAAAGCTCCTTAGCTAAGATATTTCGTTTACAGTGTCCTGTCTGACATTTACTCTGGCAGATTCAATTCCCCTTTGGTTTCTCACCAGCTGCCTACCATGGTATGGCGCATCCAGACGGCGAAGTCGGTACCTCAAAAGGGGCTGCGATGAACAATGTACCGATGGTTCTCTCAACCTATTCTTCTATGAGCTTGGAATCAGTTATCAGCGAGTCTAATGGCACTCCATACGCTATGCAAATTCTTTTCCACAAGAACCGCGATATTACGCGTATGATTATCAAGAAAGCTGAAGGTAAGAAAGCCCTCAAAGACCTCTCTAACCAAGTATTACAAGACATCTCCTGACCATGAATCTCTAGCGGCCGGCTACAAGGCACTAGTCATAACAATTGATACTCCAGTGCTGGGCATTAGACTCAACGAGTACCGAAACTCATTCATGCCACCTACAGGCCTCTCCTCACCCAACGTGAAGCGACCTGACGGATCCGACTTTCCCCCCAATGAGATTGTATACGATGATCGTGTGACTTGGTTGGAAGGAATGGCTTGGCTCAAGGCTAATACGACATTGCCTATTTGGGCTAAAGGACGTATGTATTCCCGCATTTTTAGAGTGCAAATTCACGGCTAATATCGATTTTTCGACGGGGTCAAAGTGAGCACATCTGAAGATGTCGAGATGGCAATCAAGTGTGGCATTGACGGAGTCGTGATCTCGAATTGTGGAGGGCGACAGTTGGACGGAATGCCAGCTACACTTGACATTCTTCGTGAATGTGCACCCATTGCCAAGGGCAGGCTGAAGATTGGGGTTGATGGTGGCTTTCGTCGAGGTTCAGATATCTTCAAGGCTATTGCCCTAGGTGCCGAAATATGTTTCAGTGGAAGAATTCCTATTTGGGGTCTGGCGGTAAGATGCATGAGCAACTCGCCATACGGGTGGTGTGATTACTAACAAAAGCGTGGGTAGTATAACGGTCAGGCGGGGGTGGATCTTGCTTTGCGAATTCTGCGCCGCGAGTTTGAGATAACAATGGCGCTTTGCGGGTAAGCTTTATCGCAAGGCCACGGTCAGCCGGTGAATCTATACTAATCTGAACAGGTGCCGAACTATTTCTGACATAACACGTTCTCGTTTGTCGCTCCTGTTGGAAAGTGGTATTCTTTCTCGGCTGTAACGGGTGGTCTTTACCAGCCTTGTGTAAGGTTTAGTAGTATCCGATGTAGTGCAGAATAGAATGTGGCTGAAGAACGTTCTCTATCATAATTTTCAAAGTGTTCAGGCAAATGTCGTCGAGTTCCTTTGGTCACGTGCATTATACATTATTCCTCTTTAGCGGCGAGCCGAGAGCAATCATCGACAATTGTGCGTGCATACAATGAGCGAAGGTAAGGGTGTGAGTTCTTTTTCCACTTAACAGAAAGGCTTTGTAGAGGATCTCTCCAATGCCCCCGCGGATGGTTAGATAATCGCACGTACGCAACAGAGTAGCCAGCAGCAAGTCTGGCAGTAGTGTTATTATGGTTGTTATTAGAACTTGATAACGTACCACGTTACTACGGATCGCATTACCGTGGATATCTAGGCTTCTTGACACTTGACAACTCAAACTGGTGTAAATTGTACTAATGATGGACTTTACAAAACTACTTATCCGATAACTTTCAATCCGGCTGCGACAAGCACGTGGGCCAATTGTTCCTTCTCATCTTTGGCAAGCATAGTGAAGGGCTTCCTCACCCCCCCGGTTTGGTATCCTAAGAGTTCCATTGCCTCTTTGACCCCTGCGCTGAAATGATGGCTCTCTAAAAACAAACAAATCGGCAAGATCTTGCGCCAAATCTCTCGGCCCTTCTTCAAATCACCCTGTACAGCCACCGCATCCCATAGCTCGACGGCTAATTCGGGAATGATGTTGGCAGTAGCCCAGACAACGCCTTGGACTCCAGCAGCAAGTCCGTAAAACGTGAGACTGTCACATCCGTTTAGAGTGATGATCTTATCCTCGTGCTCAAAGATCAATTCTGTCAATTCTGGACCTATCCCAGCTGTATCCTTGACGTACTTGCAGCCTGACTTAGACAAGTTCGCGATTTGACTTGGAGTCAACGTCAAGCCAGATGTCGCAGGGTAGTTGTAGTACATCAGGGGGAGTTTGGATGCGGCCTGAATGTCGGAAAATAGCGACTCAAGTTGTTCGTATGACACGCAGTCGTAGAACGGAGGAAGGACCATCAACCCAGCTGCTCCTGCGTCAGCGGCGTGCTTGGCAAGATCGACACAATCCGCTGTGCTAAGCGCAGTGGTTCCCGGAATAACAGGAATACGCCTCGCTGCATACTCGATACATAGCTCAAGAAGCTCTTTTCGCTCAGCAAGGGTCATGGCACTGAACTCGCCAGTCGAACCCCCGGGAACGATACCATGAATCCCACAAGCAATAAGACGTTCGATGTGCTGCTGGAGCCGAACCTTATCGATCTTTGACCCATCGTCAGTGAATGGAGTATATATGGCGACA
This sequence comes from Calonectria multiphialidica, assembly GCA_020623665.1. Classification (NCBI taxonomy): domain Eukaryota; kingdom Fungi; phylum Ascomycota; class Sordariomycetes; order Hypocreales; family Nectriaceae; genus Calonectria; species Calonectria multiphialidica. The sequence goes on from JAHVYC010000078.1 coordinate 22,180, forward strand.
ATAATGCCCTTCAAGTCGGGATGGGATGACATAGCGATAGTTTCGTTAGGGTCAGGTCTGGTTGATTAAAGATCTAGGATTTGTGCCGAACATTCTGCACTGAAGTCTTTGTGTCAACTCTTATATGTATACCATTAGGTAGACAGATGTCTTGATAGAGTGAATGGTAAAGCCAATTCATTGAGTAAATCATCATGGAAATACTTTCCCCGGCTTCGCGATCCTAAATTAGTAGTCGTTAGGTTTAGGAAAGTGACTCACACTTGGAACACTAGACGATTGACAAGTTACTCCGGCTGTAATAGGCTAGTCATTCCGGATTATCCGAATGCGGTAAGAACCCTGGAGGGTCCGATGTTACAAAAGCAAGTCACTCCGATATCACCACTCACAGGCAACTTCACGCATGAAAATATTGTAATCTCCCTGTCACTGGCCATAGTGGCGTAGTTATGTGACTCTTCCTAGTTATGAAGGCTCTCGGAGACCCCTGGGGCATGGCCGCCGCAATACCGCCGATTAACCAAGGCCTGAGAGTGCATAAATAGGGCTGCTATTGATGGGATGTTTCGCTCTGATCAGACTTTTCCAGGGATGATAAACCACTTATATTCTCCTGCATTTCACTATGGCATTATTTGCAGACCTTAAGATCTCCTCCCTGTGTTATAAACAGCCTCTTGGACTGTAGGTCGAGAAAGCCCTCGGCGTGGATTGACTGGAATGTGCGTCTGAGTTGGATAACTGACTTTCAAATGTCTTAGGTTCATCAACAACGAATTTGTTCCAGGTGTCAAGGGCCAATATTTCCCAACGATCAATCCCCATGATGAGTCCATCATCACACATGTGTGTGAAGCAACGGGTGAAGACGTCGATAAGGCCGTCAAGGCAGCTCGTACAGCGTTTGAGGGCGAATGGCGCCATGTCTCACCGTCTCAGCGGAGTCGTCTTCTTGTCAAGCTTGCAGATTTATTGGAGCGTGACATGTATTTGCTCAGCGCTATTGAGACTGCAGACTGCGGCAAAGCAATTGCTATGAGCCGAGATGACATTGCAGGCTCTGCAGACTGTCTTCGGTATTATGCCGGTTGGGCTGATAAGGTGTTTGGTCAAACGATAGATACAGAGCAGCAGTACTTGACGTACACCAAACACGAACCAATTGGTGTTTGTGGGCAGATTATTCCTTGGAATTTCCCTCTGTTGATGTGGGCTTGGAAAGTCGCCCCGGCTATTGCAGCTGGCAATACTGTTGTCATCAAATCAGCGGAGCAAACGCCGCTCTCTATACTTTATGTTGGCCAGCTTATTCAAGAAGTAGGGTTTCCGCCTGGGGTTATTAATATAATCTCTGGTTTTGGTACGACTGCCGGTGCGGCTATCTCGTCTCATACGGATATCGACAAAGTTGCTTTTACAGGCTCTACTGTTACGGGAAGACTAATCTTACAGGCTGCTGCTAAGAGTAATATGAAAAAAGTTACATTGGAGCTCGGAGGCAAGTCTCCTAACATTGTATTCGCAGATGCGAACCTGCAAAACGCTGTAGCATGGTGTAACTACGGGATATATTTCAACCAAGGGCAAAATTGCGATGCTGGCTCGCGTATCCTCGTCCAAGAGAGCATTTTTGATGCTTTTATGGAGAGATTCAAGACTCGAGCCCTTCAAAATAAAGTCGGGGATCCGTCTTTGCATGACACCTTTCAGGGTCCCCAAATTTCTAAGGTTCAATTTGATAGAATCATGGTTTACATCGAAAGCGGCCTTGCCGCCGGAGCTAAACTCGAACTCGGTGGCAACCGCATTGGCTCTACCGGCTTCTACATTGAGCCTACTATCTTCTCTAACGTTACAGAAGATATGGCTATCGTGAAGGAGGAGATTTTTGGGCCTGTGGTAACAATCCAGACTTTCAGGACGGAAGCAGAGGCCATCAAGCTCGCCAACAGCACTCGTTTTGGTCTGTGAAGTCGTTCTTTTGTCACAAAATGCAAGGACATGCTGACAGTGATTACACACAGGTCTCGCTGCTGCTGTGCATACATCAGACCTGAACACTTCCATCCGTGTTACCGATGGCATCAAAGCGGGGTGAGTTTGGCAATCGTGATCCAACCCCTTAGTCGAAAATGGGCATCGCTGACACCCACTCGAGCACTGTTTGGGTCAACAATTACGGCATGATTAGTCACCAGGCCCCCTTCGGAGGCTTTAAGGAATCGGGGATTGGCAGAGAACTTGGATCTTATGCCCTAGATAATTACACTGAGCCAAAGACAGTCAGAGTGTACATTGGTGATGCACCCGTATAGGACAGCTGGTAGAACACGGCTTGCCGGCACAACCGGGTATGCATCATGGAAGAAGGAAATAACAGAGCCAATATAGATCATCAGGAAGCACTCGTATCTTCGGAAGGATCCCGAATAGTGCATTGCTATGATCAACCCACTTACAATTTGCGCTAATGCCACAATTTCCTGGAATCAGGGGTGCAGAATGCCTCTGGATCCGATCAGACTTAACTGAAAATAAATAAGAATACTAAAGGTATCCATGGCAAACGTTTACCAATACACACCACAGGTGTGATTTATGCAGACGTAATGATGCGCATTTCCGATTCGGAGAAATGACCCGCTAGGCCAAAGGAAAGTCAAAGACCACTAGCGATTATTGGAACTGAGAACAGCCAGTGTCGAGTTCTTTGTAGGTAAAACCGGGTTATATCAGGCTTATTTCGCTCATATATGCTCCATCACTTCCCCCACTACTTCTGCGTGCCAGCAAGACTCATTGTACAAACTATTAAGAAACGGGAACCAGTGCTCCTTACCAAAATATCGAAATGATTTATAAAATTCCCACGGTAACCACTGGTATAAGGTGTGCCATAGTAGTTTACCACTACCTTATAATCACTTGGAATTTCATCCACATTATTATCAAGACTATTTTTAAATCCCCTTAATCGATTTTCCTTTAATATTGATCTCAATAGCTCCCGTCTCTGCAATGTACATCTGCCAATCAGCCAAAAGCTGTGCCAGCACTTCAGCTTCGCTCTTAGAAAGGTCGTCAGTCTCGCCTGGGTCTCTCGCAAGATTGTACAGTTCCCATTCGCCCTTGCCTCTAGGGGCCGGAAGGTGAATGGCCTTCCAGTCTCCCCTCCGGATTGCCCTCATTCCGAACAACTCCCAGCCACTGATATCTTGTCCCGGTGGGTGAATAGCCTCGGTCTTGGAGGAAAGAAATGGTATCCACGACTTGCCTCGGATCGGAACAACATCTCTGCCACGAAATGTCTTGCCTGGATGTTGCACGCCGGCCAGATCCAGACAGGTCGGTAGAATATCCATTACCGATGAGAATTTATGTGTATATTTGCCGCGTGAGCTTCCCAGGAGTCGAGGAAATCGAACAATACACGGGCATCGAATACCACCTTCTGTACTCCATCCCTTGAAGCCTCTGCTTGGGGCCGTGGCTGCAAGAGCCCATCTGTCACCATACCAGACGAAAGATGTTGGACTTCCTATATTTTTTGTTGAATTGTCGTAATATCGCTCCAGGATGTCGTTTATCCCCAGACTACCAAACATTGGGACGCTTTCAAGGAGGGACCCTTCTGCACCATTGTCTGACATGAAGACGACAAACGTGTTATCCAGTTCACCACTTGATTCCAGAGTGTCTAAGACATGCCCAATCTTGGTGTCCATTCTTTCTACCATGGCAGCATAGACTTCCATTTTGCGAGCGGATTCAGCACGTTGTTGATCACTCATGTTCTCCCAGGCATCTGACTGAGCGTTAATTGGAGCAGGCACAATATCTTCTGGGACAAGGCCGAGGTTCTGTAACTGCTTGAGTCTACGGAGACGCAGAGCATCGGGACCATCGTTATAGACATTCTTGTACTTGAGGATGAGATCCTTAGGGGCTTGAAGAGGCCAGTGTGGTGCCGTAAACGCTAGGTATGCAAAGAAAGGTGTTGTTTCCTTTTCATGGGTGGTACGGCTATTAAGATATTCAATGATCCTATCAGCGAAGTAGTCGCTAGAGTAGAAATCTTTTGGAAGATCGTTTTTGCGATCAATGATTTTGTCTCCTTCCATCCAGAAGTTGTCTGACTGGACAAAGGAGGGCATCCGCTCCGAACAATCAAACTGTGGTTCATAGTTGTAGTGATTTCCAGCACCGGGAAGAAAGCTGAAGGACCGAGAAAATCCACGAGCATGAGGCGAGGTTTCAGGAGTCATACCCAGATGCCATTTACCCGAATGCATGGTCAGATATCCTGCATCCTGGAGTATTTCAGACAGAGCAGCGATTCGAAAGTTTAAGAAACCTTCATACCCCGGTCTATCCTGAAAGGTTTCAGGGTCCTTAGCCATAAACTCTGCCATTTGACCAAGCCCGGCAATGTGATTGTCGGTTCCTGAAAATAACATGGCACGTGTTGGTGAGCATGCCGCAGCTGTGTGAAACTCAGTCATGCGCAGGCCATCTTTGGCTAGCCTATCCAACGCTGGGGTAGAGATTTCACTGCCATAGGGACCCGTGTCGCTAAATCCGAGATCATCAGCGACGATGATAAGGAAGTTGGGACTTTTTGCCTGTGCCATGATGACGACGAGAGTTGAAGTTACCTCTGATTGTATTAATAGAGAGACAAGTGTTAATTCAGCTACTTTTGCACAGGATATTACTTAGCACTTATAAGTACGAGTCCAAAAACAGAAAGGCGTGCAGAATCTCAGGATGGACCACCTTGGCAGGTGGAGCGGGAATGTGGTCCACCCTCCACAACGCCCCGCTCCACATCCATCATCGAGTGGTCCACCAACGGGAAGAGGAGTTCCTCAAGCTGAGTGCACGGACTAGCTCCTAAACTGGCCTGTGGAATACAGCTTCATTCGTCGCAGTTGGAAAATAGTTGTGATGAATACCAAAAGCCTGCGATTTGATGTAGCGGTAATATTGAGGAATTTTTCGTATAAATCCCCTCTGAAATCTTTTTATGACTAGGATATTCTAAAACTTTTCACCGAGTTTCTCTCTTTTTTTTCCCTGCGTCAGGGTCAGAGTTGGAAACACCTGCTAACTACAACAGCGAGCAACCATGGGCATTCGCCAGACGGCAACTTGGAAGGCGTTGGCTGGCATGCCTTTTTTTCGACAGTTCTCACTAAATCTAGGACTTGCATGTGTCATCCTGGCCTTTAACGTTCTCAGCAATGGTTTTGATCTCTCCATCTACAATCAGATCCAGGCCATGACCGGTATGTGACATATCCCAACTAAACTTAGATTGATGAATGTACTTGCTTGAAGTAATATTTTCCCCTTACTAAATGTTCGTTTTTGAGTAGAGTTTCAGCACCAGTTTGGAGATCAGTACAACCCCAAGACTGGGTTATCCACCATCAGCACCCGCAATCTTTCATTGTTGAACTCGATTCCCTTCATCACGTACGGAATGGCTCTACCTATTGCATCGGAAATCGGAGAAAGGCTGGGTAGAAAGGCCGTATTTTTCATCATGAACGCTATTTGCCTGGTTGGCGTTGGTGTCACCTACAGCGCCAGCACGTATTCCCAAATTCTGGCAGGTCGTTGCATAGTGAACATGTACTGCGGTTTTGAGGCTTGGCTTATCCCTCTTTTTCTCGCCGAGATAGTTCCTGGTACGGTTAGGGGAGTAATCATGTCCAGTTACATGTTCAGTCGTATCACAGGCACTCTAATCGTCAGTTGTATTGGATACAAGACTTCAAATTGGAGCGGGGATAGCAGCTGGAAGACTCCAGTGTCAGTTATGTTTGTTATTCCAAGTTTGGCACTAATTATGGGAGTTTCTCTCCCGGAATCACCACGTTGGCTTATCCGAAAAGGAAAGAATGAAGTTGCATCGAAATGGCTACGCTACATTACCCCAACAGATGATGAGGCCAAAATCCAATACGAGATTACCCTGATGAGAGCTTCTCTGCAGTCGGAAACTGGCGGGGGCTCCTGGGTTGATCTTTTTAGAGGAACAGATCTGGTAATTTCTACCCATAGTTGGCTTCTTGTACTAATTAATCAGATACGCTGCTATCCACCGTACGTGTTGGAATCGAAGGCTAACCATCGGTTATGACAGCGGCGAACATTGATCGCCATGGCTACAAACTTTTTTGCTTTGGCTAGTGGACAAAGCTTCACCAACATTTACCAAACAATCTTTTTGAAAAGTCTCGGAACTGTCAATCCATTCTTTTTCGCCATCATATCTTCCATTGGTGGCCTCGTGGGCTGTATTATTTTCACATGCCTAGTTGACAGGATAGGCAGACGAGTATTTTGGAAAACAACTGGGCCGATCGCAGCACTCACGATGATTTGCATCGGAGCTTTGGGAACTATCAAGTCTCCTAGTATGCCTGAACAGTATGCTTTGGCCTCACTGTTTCCTATATTTGGGTTATTTTTCTTTTCTTCTTTTGCTCAAATGTAAGTTCATTTTACAAACAATGGGACGAGTACCAATAATTAGCATCTGACTTGGAAATCTTTAGGGCTGCAATCACACCGGCCGAAATCTCTTCATCGAAGCTACGAGAAAAGACAGTCATGGCTGGATGGTCCATCCAAAACCTTACAAATTTTTTAGCTTCCTTCACGACGCCCTACCTAATGAACTCTGGGGCTGGAAACTTGGGCCCTAAAGTCGGGTTCATATTTGGTGCTATTGGGCTTTTGGGTTGCATCTGGGCATTCTTCTTCTACCCTGAACTCAAAGGACGTTCATTGGAGGAAGTAGATGAAATGATGCAACTCAGTATTCCAGCTTTGAAAACAAAAGGTATGAATTTTCGCACAGTGAACCTCCATTTGGATCGTTGCTAACCTATATTACTAGATTGGGTAGTACCAGAGGGGAGCGCGGGGCACACTCTCACCGAGATGGAGAACAAGGATGCGACGCTACGAAAATCCATTAGTCATACTCATATTGAGAGAGTTTCGGCAGAGTGACAACCCATTGCAAAGGTACACTTCGGGAAATCCGAATTGGTCTAATCTGAGTGTGATATTCTCCGCCACGAGGCAGGAGTCAACCAATATCATTTTATTATTCACCCAAGATGAGGGATGTTCACTCCTAGTTTCTCGTATGACATGGAAATTGGATGCACATAGAAATCAATGTTGACTGATCGTGTAAAATCTCAAGCCAATTCCCGTACATAGTTCTGTTTGTCGGACAGGAAAAAATACCCGAGGTACAAGGTGCGATTGGAGTGTTCATCGATGACGCAGCCCCTGACCCTTGCACGTGAGGTGCTAAGTAGCAATTTCACCAAAATAGCGCGCAAGGCGCCATTGAAAGAAACCACAATGTCGGCATTTCCATGTCAAGTTATTATTCCATTGCACTGTGCCAACCCGCCTTTGCTTATCTCCTCCTCGTGATCCTCGCTCTGTCTCTCATACCATAAAAGCATTATCCGTGTTTTTCGTCCTCGCCAGCTTTCGTATACTTAAGCTTGACCCGCAATCAGCACTACCCCGCAATCTCACGCCTGTCAGATGAGTACATCCAGCGGAAGTTCGCTGCCAATCCCGCCGGGCCTTTACCAGTGTACTCAATGCCACAAAACCTACACCCGTGTTGACCATCTGGCTCGCCATGTTCGATCACGTAAGTTTTAGCTTGTGGATTTCTCAGGACTGTTTTAATCTTGATTGCAATGGAGAACTCCACCGCTAATGATGGCAATCGGTAGATACGCAGGAACGGCCCTTCAAGTGCCACAACTGTCCAAAAGCTTTTGGACGACCGTAAGCTTCTCCAAGAGCTCAAACATAGAGTTTATTTAAATATGCTAATAATACTCCTTAGTGATTTGTTGAAGCGACATGTACTTTCCCATGATCCTGATCGCCATGGCGCTAAAAGGCAAAAGTTGGACATTGTCTCTATCCGCCCTCCTCGCGTTTTCCAGGCATGCAATTCATGTGCTTCGGCCAAGGTCAGATGTTACGAGGAGAAGCCTTGTAACCGATGTCAGAATTTACGCATCCCGTGTAACATCAGTGACAACTTTTCAACTTCGGCAACATCATTTGACATGGACACCCCAGGAACAGGCAAGCCCCCAAATCAACCATGTCTATTTTCAAACCGACACTGAAAGCCTAACATTTCATAGAACGAACATTTCCAATGAATAATATAGACACAGACAGTGAACAAATCATCCCTACTATCCTCCAAAGCTGGTCTGCCACATCAATACCAACACAAAGCGAGCAAAAACAAAGTGAGCAGACACCAGTGGTATTGAGCAAAGCCAATTGGACTGACCTTCAGCTAATTTACCTCGTAGATGATTTATTTGAAGAAGCATTACAGAAAATTGGGGTAACATCCATTCCTTTAACTACTGAAGAGTCCGAAAGCTCCTTTCCGGACTTCTTTCCTGAAATGGGTGGACCCCATGAGACTAATGCACTAAATTACCACCAACAGCTCTCACTAGATCTCGGGTTGGAGTACGATGATCTGCTGAACTACTCCATAAATAAAGATCTTGAGCTCGATGGATCTGAGGCTCAATTTTCAATTCCTTCGCTTCAGCATCCAGAAAATATCTTCTCCCAAAAGCTAATTCATGACACTTTTCATCCGCCTGATGGATCTCAGCATCTGGAACAGCGACGCTCAGAAGCGGTCATCCCAGACATTTTCCCGAAGCCCTCAGATCCCCAAGCACTATCCAGCAGCCCACAAGAGCATTTGCAGGCGCCGGTGCAACAGGTCCCTATGGTACAAAAGGATCATGAATCTATCAAGCCTCATGTGTCTTTGAATAGGCGCTATCTTAGCGAAGTGCTAGATACCAGTGCACGAGATCGATTAATGGTCATGATATTGAGTACTTATAATGAGCAGGACGCAGAGGAAATGGCGTCAACTTTCCCATCCACAAAGGTCTTGGATGACTTATTGCAAAATTTCTTTCATCACAACCGGATGATGCCACAGTCTTTCATCCATACCGCAACGTTCAACCCAAACACGCAGAAAACAGAGTTGCTGGCGGCCATAATCGCTATTGGAGCCGTCTTATCAGAAGTCAAGACCTTTCAAAATTTTGGCTTTGCTATTCAGGAAGCCGTACGCCTGATTTTACAGAATAGAAAAGAGAAATCAAATCCAGTTTCTAAGGAGCTATGGTTTTTGCAAGCCCTATCATGGGAAATACAAATTGGGCTTTACAGCGGCCAGAGCCGAAAAAGGGAGGTTGCCGAAAGCCACACCCAGATGTTAATAACCGTACGTCTCGCATCCTTGCATAAAAATATTGTGATATCGTTCTTACCTTTGATTTCTTTTAGATACTTCGCCGAACAGGCCACTTCCAAAATCTGAAGCAGCACACTTCAGCTCCATTACCAAACGACACCGGAATGACGCTTCACCAAAAGTGGTTGAAATGGGTGCAAGAGGAATCGTGTAAACGATTGACATTTCATGCCTTTAGATTGGACACATTTGCGTCCATGTCACTGCTCGTGAATCCTCTTGTGTCATATGCTGAACTTGATTTAACTATGCCGCATTCATCTGAGTCATGGATGGCAGAGACCGCTGAACAGTGGAAAAGCATATACCTAACACAAATGACGCAATCTGCAGAACACATATCTCTCTCAGGCCTGCTACAGCAGCCCATGAAGATATCATGCCTTCCTGGCCATTACGACTTCAGCTTCGCCACTTTGATAGTCCTCCATGCCATTTGGGGCATGATTCGAGAGCACACGCAGCTCGCGTCAACCATGGACACTGAAAGTGCCCATTCTGATCCTATTATGACCCTTAGATATCAAGGGATTTGCCAAAAACTCAAAGAAATACGTACTGCTGTCTCAACTGTTAAAGTCAACAAAATTCATCTACACGAGGTGTTGCTTACGATTGAACTACTATCAATGTACCAACATGTATCTTTGAAAAACATCGAAAGGTCAACAGGTAAGGAGGGCGCAGAAGAAGCTCTACAAGTACGTCCTTTGCTTCGTGAATGGGCAAACATGTCTACCGCTCGTCAGGCGATTTGGAATGCCGGACAAATCCTTCGCATAGCCAGAAATTATCCGCAAGGAAATTTAAAAGGCTTCTTTGCTATTGCCGTATACCATGCTGGCTTGACATGCTGGGCATACAGCTCAATGACTCAAATCACACCAAAGAGTCACGAGAACCCCAAAATAGCACATCAACCTACTACCCCCATTTCCCTAGATGGGCAAAATTCGGCCACCGCAGAGCGATTTATTGTCTTGGGTTGTCATTCTCCCAGTATAAGCTATAACGGATCGCAAGCTCGGCAAGTGGACTTGTCGGATTCTGGGGCTGTCATTGACGTGGTTCTCAATACTTTAAGGGCAAATGTTGCACCATCCGTTAATGGAGATGCATTGCCACCGATTGTAGATGGTTTGATTCAACTCATGCTCAAGTTAGAGGCGGACGGTAGAGTTTCAACATGCAACTTACAATAGTTTTCGATTGCGTATTAGATATAAAAATATTTCCTTTGTTCAGTTTGACTAGTACTTAGGACCCTGTTTAAACTGAACAAACTGAGAACTTTCTGTACTATGATGAACATGTATTAGCAAGCTTTGGGACGGATAGAATGATACTGTACCGCAAGTCCACTACATCCCGCTCTATTTTCTTCAGCGGCTTTTTGATCAGTAACAAACCAGTTAGAAATAAAGGCCATTTGAAAATAAAAGACACCACGAGAAAGACTAGGGAGGATGAACTTCGTTACTTGTTGTTGGCTTTGCTCTTTGAGGCATTCTTATCTTATCTAAAGCAGAACAAATTCATTGTTATTTTGGGATGTGACATAATTGAAGCGGAATTCGGGCATGAAATATGCGCTTTAGAGGCGAAGGGAAGTGGTGCAACCGGGAACAGCTTTTGGATATTAATGAGACAGTGGAAAGGGTTATTATATGGGATTATCTGTATCCGCGCACTGAGACTTCAGGCTAATTAGTTAGCCTATAGCGGTTAGGTGCTTGGCCGAATGGGTAGTTCTCATCGGTGTGAGCTTTTAAACCAGCGACACCACGATCGACGCAAAACCACCTATCACATTGATGCTTTGTGGCCTCAGGAAGCTTCCGGTACTTCCCATCAAAGCATATCCCTCAACAGCAAACCTTTCTGATTCTACCTTGGCTCCACGTGTGTCATTCAAAGAGTGCTGGATTCCCTCAAAGTAAAAGTCTTTGCCAGTGGAAATACGGATTTCACCACTCTCCAGCGGGTCTGTGACATCTTTTGGGTCCCATCCCCATTTCCCGCCGCCGGATAGGGTGAGGTTTTCCTTGATTGTGTAGCCAAAAGTGCCGCCATTGTCAACCAGGTCGCCATGAAATTTGATGTCAAAGGAGTCCCATTCCGATTTCCTTTCTGTCTCCCATTTGATTGTGATTATATTAGAGAGGTTGACCTTGGGCTCGCCATCGGGCTCCGTGAGTTTGAGTGTGACAGCTTGGGCCAAGCACGCCAGAACGTAGGGCATAAGGCCCAGAAGGAGCTGTATCAGCTGCATTCCGTTTTTAAAAGATGTGGAAAGATGTGGAAAGATAGAGCAGGAGGAGGTACAAGGTGGTGCGCTGATTAATTTTGCGAAGGAAAAAAACTTGGAATTTAAGACGGCATGGTTTGGTAGCCTTGGGCCTTGCCAAGACATTGGGTGGCATTGGTGACATCTGAAGCACCTTTGAAGCAGGGATCGGAACGATATTTTGACTAAAGCAAAATTGACCCGCCCGAAGTTCCAACGATCGAGCCAATGAAATCAAGGAGATGTTGAATTTGGCTTGTTCCCCAGCTTGTAGGATTCAAGCGCAGGGATATGCTTCACCCACTTCTCAGGAATTACCCTTTAAGTCGGATGAAATGCCCCCGCGTTTGGCCAAATGGTGAGACAACCCATACTAAAGTTGGTGAGATGACAAATAAGCCGACTAAAAATTGAGAAATGAGGTGATTTTCACACCCACCTCATAGTCGACTTACTCTTTCACCTCACCAATTTCAATATGGGTGGACGTTGGATTTGCGACTGTTGTAGATACGGGTTGTGCAGCGACACCCATGAGAGTAGGAGCCTAAGCCCCAGCACTGCCAGCTTAGTCAACCCACTAATGATGCTTAAACCATTTGAGAGACAAGAATAGACGTCATAGAGAACAATAGTCTTTGGGCATACGTGTGATGTCATTTTCGACAAGTTCTCACTTCTAGATCGGACTGATTTGTCCCATCTAACTTCAGCACGCCGTCTTGAATCTTATTCTAGTCAGTACAGCATGATGCAGATGGATAACTGTGATTGAAATTGGTGATCGACAAAATGCAATTCCAGTGACCCTTGGCGATTTATATGAATAGCAAGGTTGTAATTTTATCTGTCAATGCCCCGGACTATCCAGCTAAAATTTCATAGCTATCAAATTAAATTAATTCCCAACTTCAAATTAGGATCTAGCACAGTCTGTTTTGACTAAGGTACAAAGTCACAACTGTCTCCTGGCACGTCTACGAGTGAGTGTGGATTGAACCATCAACTCCCAGATTGATAGATTTGCCTCCCAGCTTCCTTATCCATCTGTCTGCTCAATGCTAGACGCGTGGATTTCATTGAACAGCACTTTTTGCACAGATAGGCGGCCATTGGTGGCACAATGGATATAATTGGCACGGATGTCAGCCTGCTCGACATGGTGACTTGGATAACCAATGGCAGGCTTTACTATGCAAGTCATAGTAGGTGCAATTAATATAGATTATGTTTCGTGCATACTCATGTTAGACTTAGCGTACTTGTGATATCGGGCTACGCTAGCGGGCAAATACACATTGAAAATCGCATGAATTGCAACATACAATACGTACAAGAACAGATCTATAAAGAGGTGGATTTTGACACCTAGTCCTTTCGGCTCGCCTTCAGAAATTCCAACGCCTCACTGGCATCCATACTCCCAGGACTCGGAGGTAAATATCCAGTCGTCCAGTTGGATGGAGCTGCGCCGAGTACAAACTCCAGTGTTCCACCATTGTCGAAAATATCATACCAACTAAGCCAGCTTCTGTTCCAACTCCTTCCATTCACTTTCAGCGATTGCACGTAAAATGCATCTTCATCGCCGTTAGTTGTGGCAATGCTCACCGTTTTATTATCAGGAAGAGATATTTTCAGATCAGAGAACCAAGGGGATCCAATTAAAAAGGTCGTCTGCCCAGTCATGGGGTAAAGTCCAATCATATTCCAGAGGAGCCAGGATTCCATTGCTCCGGCATCACTATTGCCTGGAAGTCCACTCGGAGTAGGCGCAAAATTTGATTTGGCAATAGATCTGCTGTGTTTGACTGACAGATCCTGGCGGTTGACAAAGTTGTACAGGTATGGGGTTGTAAAGCTGGGTTCGTTGCCGGGATTAAAGATGGTGTTCCCAAATGCGCTATTGCCGGAGTATACGCCTTTTTCAAAGGTCTTTTCGAGTCGCTGGACAAATGTGTCACTGCCTCCGCAAAGATTAATGAGGTGTTCCATATCATGATGAGCGTTGAACGAATATTCCCACGGAAGGGCTTCATAATAATAATCGCCCCAATAGCAGCCTCCACAGTCAAGAGGGTTTTGGTCAATAAAGGCGTCAATGTTTCTTGGGCCGAGGAAACCAGAGAACCCCAAAGCTGCCATGTCAGGGTTCCACTGATTTCTCCAGTTTCGTGACCTGTTGAAATAGGTCACTGCGGCAGTGTTGTTTCCAAGCCCAGCAGCAACGGATGCCAAGGCAAAGTCATTCATAGAACTTGATTCAATTAGTACATGTTCCAATAGCAGAGAAACATTACTCACTATTCCACCGATCTGCTAACTGATCGACCATAGTTGGGCGTGATGAACCCATATTCCACCCAGTCTGGCAACGCACCTCGCCCTTCAGCAGTTGAGCCGCTGAGATCCCGAGAATCGTTATTATTAGGAGGTACAACCTCAGCATTCTTCACCATGGATGAGAATGCATCGTCCCAGTTAATACCTCCGTCGACTCCCTTTACATAAGCATCCGCAAATACATTGTCGCTATTGCTGCCACCTTGCACGGCGCCATTTGACAAGGATGAACGGCATCAGATACCCAACCGTGATTTCTCCAAATGTCAACCATTGACTTTATAAAGCTTTCGTAGTGGGCGGGCTGAAGGATGTGAAATAGTGCAGTGGTGCAGCGATGCTAATAATTGTTAGGTGGAGTGGATTTGGAGGTGGGTAGACCGACGAGATCCCAAAACGTAAAAGTATCATCGTAATATGGTTCACTTGACTTCCAGAGAGGGTTTTCGCCTGTTTTATTAGTCGGGAGGAGATGCATAAAGTAAAGAGCAGAATAAAGTTGATTAAGTTTGGTTTCATTTTTTTCACTGGTCGTCACTTTGTTGAATACTTCAGAGTTCCAATAATCACGAGTTTTTTGTCTCAATGTGGATAGTTCCATGTATTCTGGGATCTCTGAATTGACGTTGTCGCATGCCTGGTTGGTAGAGATGAACGAAACCCCAACTCGTGACGCCACTGTTCTAGAGTCAAATGTGAAGAGAGCGCCCAGTCGAGCGGTAGTTGAGCTTTGTGTCTTGGATGTTGAAAAGTCAGCGAGGTTACTCGTCGTCAGATCTTCGCCTAGAAAGGTCTTGTACGAAGATGTCGCGTTAAAATAACCACAAAAGTACACTGTCCACGGGGCGGCACGGTTCCAGCCCTACCAATATTAGCACATTTACATCAAGAGTTTCTTGGCAAGCATACGTTATCATAGGTCCCAGATCCTGTGTAATAATAATTACCGTATTCATCGTCGTTATTCACACTGATATTTCCGCCGAGGAAATGCTGTTCTAATCCCATACCACGGTATGAAGACAAAACATGTGAGACATCTACAAGCACATTGCGACTTGCGTTGGTCTCTGGGAACGTGTATTGATAAATTCCTGCATGGTTTGCAGCACCCATCTCTAGAATAGTTCCAGATCCGAGACTAGCTTTGTAGTATCCCACTTCGGTAAAGTCATCAGCAGCTCGTGTGTCGTTGATCGCGTCGCTTAGCGGGTTGCCCACGGTGCCTACGACAGGCATCTGTGATACAACGCCATATTTGGGTGCACCACCAGTACCGCTCTCGTGTAGCATGGTAAAACCAGTAAAGTTTCCAGTCGCCTGGTATCCGGAGTAGCTGTCGCTTCCAGTGTAGAGATCCGGGCCCAGTTTGACCATACCGAATGGGCAAGAAACCCCAGGAAAGGTGTTTCCACCACCAGTGGATCCAGTCTTGAAATGTCAGAAAATTGAAGATCATCCCTATCTTTACGCGAACTCACATTAGTCAAGGCATATTGGGACAAATCATTGCAGTTGACAAGGGTAGCCAACAGAATTAATTGGCCAGAAGCTGAAAAGATCATAATGAAATTTGAAGATGTGATCTAGCTCGACTCATTCCCAGTGAATAGAACATTGAATTCATACATATAAATACCTCTTATTACTCCGGAAATTACAAAGGATTTTGTAGGATTTTTATCTTGTACCACAGGCACTCACATGCAAGGGAATAGGGACTTGCACCAAAAAATCTATTGGTTGTGGGCCCACGTGTGAAATGCAAGGGTTTGACTGGCCTGAACAAGGCCCATGTCTTGGAACATCACGACGCGTGACAATGGTCAGAAAGGGGATGGGTCACATCCGGAAATAAGTCCGCGTATACTCAAGTAGCGCCATTGGCAAGAATATGTGGAGCAGAGAAAATACGCTCACAAGACAGCATCTATCCTTGAGCTCGGTAACCCTAAAGGAGCAGTTGTTAACCAAATCAGTGGGTAAAATGATGCTGAAACAATTTGAGCCAGGGTCGCAACAGACAAAATTAATGAATATTATTACGTAGGTGGGGTTAGCCTTGATATCTATCATGTTAGACATGGCGAATTCTCAGAATTATGGGGTTAGTAAACGAATATTGATGATATTGCTATATCTAAAATCTTATCTATTTATAGTATGAATGGACATTCTATCGAAGAAGCTTTATTAATTAGTTTGTAATTAATAGATCCCACTTGCTCTAAGTTATTTATCAAACTTTAGCCCAAATTTTACCCTTTGACAATTTTAGGCGAGCCGCCGAATAGAAAAATGTTCCTCCAGCAAGCATTAAGCCAGTAAAAATCTGCAACTTTCTATACCCTCCATCTGCCTGCGCGATCAAGGCACCACCTATAGGACTTCCAACCAACGCGGAAATTGACATGAAAGCATACAATGCTCCTGATCGTGTACCAATATCGTGGATATCTGAGATCTGAGCCACTAATGCTGGGCTAAGAGCCGTGTAAGAGCCTGAGCTGAATCCAAAAGCTGCGGCGAAGCAGATTGCAGTCGCGTTGGTGCTTCCAGGTAGCCATAGGCCTAATACAAATATGGTAGAAAGGGCTGCTGCAACTATAGATACGTTAAAGTTTCCAACCTTGTCTGCCGCATAACCAGGTAGGATTCGGCCGACACCACTGATTCGACATGATCAGTTTATGTTTAACGTAAACCTCGACGCTTTGTATCTAAACACTCACCTGGCTGCATTGAATATAGAGACCAAGTACCCGGCGAGGCTGGTGCTCATACCTATATGTTCACCGTAGGTCACAATATATGTGATTGGAATGAACATGCCCATGGAATAAAAAAAGCCCGCCAATGTCGTGAGCAAGAAGGGTATATCGGTGAAGTTCTTGAAATAATCCTTCAATTTCGAGGTGGTGGGGTTCGGTTTCAAACGAGAGCAAACGGTCAAATTGGTCACTGCCAGGAGTGCCAGCATGAAGAAGGCGCAAACACGCATTGTCCAGCCAAAGCCAATTTGATTGATGATATGATCAACCATAATGGGCATGATAAGACCACCCAAGCTTGAACCACTTGCTGTAATGCCCATTGCTAGAGCCCGCCGTTTCTTGAACCAGGTTGCAACGCAATTGAAGGAGCTGTAGAGTATCATGCTCGCACCAAGAGGGCTACAAATCGATTGGGATAAGATGAACTGATAGTATTGGGAGGCTAGAGAAGCCATCATCAGCCCAAATATGTGCAGCAGCGTTCCGATTAGTAGGAGCCATCGAGGTCCGTATGCATCGAAAAGCCGGCCGAAAAAGGGGCCCTGTATGTTTCGCTCGTCAGTCCACCATATCAGGCTCGAAGTGGTTCTTCAATTCCGTGCAGCATGAGGGGCAGACTAGTCGGTACTGGAGAGTTTTCTCGAAAGAGATCTGAGTCTTACTTACCATGACAAACATGATGAACATGGATACCGCTGGAATCCACGACACTGTACTGGCAGACATTGTGCGCAGCTGATGAGCTTGATAGTATGCCTGGAAAATACCAACGCCTGCTCATTGAAATAAGCCAACGCCGTTGAATGAAGGGGTATTCTTACAGTTTATCCAACCAAAGCTCGTAAAGAGGCCAAGGAAAGCCCCGAGGACCACGAGCCATGCGCGACGGCCGCCGTCCGGAAATTCAAATTTCTCATTCAGCTCTGTCTGAGGGAGGCCTGCGTCTTGTTGGCTTTCGCCATCGCTTTCGACTTGCTTCGATCCCATGCTCGGTAAAAGTTGGGATGGGCGCGGCGACAGACTATCTGCTTCCGAAACTGGGGTTATCCGGCCTTGATTAAAAGCGTGAAGCGTAAGGTTTGATGCCGGATCTGGAGTGACCCTGTGTCCCAAATTCCTTCTTTATATCATTTCAATGAAGATATGAAGGGTGGATCATTAGCTCCAGAAAGTTATCCTATTGGGTTATCGAAGTACGATGCCCAGGCCTGTTTGGTCGGGGGTCCGCGGAGGTCCGACTAGCCAATCAGAGACACTAACGCTCGATCAGTGCCCCATATTTACAAACTGAGTCTCTTGACACTGACTGACATGACTCATTTTTTTATTGCTTCGCAAGAGCCAGTTTCAGGTGGCAAGTTGAGCGTTGGATCGCAACAAGCCAACCAGACTTTTCTTGTGAAGACTAGGTTTCTCTCTCTGTCTTACAGTATCAATCCTCCACTTAAGGCGCTCTGTTCAACACAAGACGGTCCCTCTCCCACTTGAGAAGTCCCCCCATATGTGCTCGCTGAAGCGGTCAAATCATGACCAGGCCCCAGAGCCAAAGCGGAGCGGCTGGCAAGTGCCAGCGTCATGCGGATTCTGCCGGCTCAAGAAGATCCGGTGTGACAAGCAACGCCCTTGCTCCAACTGCATAGCCAGAGAGGTCGCATGCGAGTATGCTCCGGGTAAGTGCACGAGTGAAAATTTGATTCGAGTCCGATGTAATCTGGAAGCTCATAATCCACCGATCAAAATAGTGCCAGAAGGAACCGAGCATCCACTTTTGCCAAAACCCAGCCCTGGATCTACCTCGCTGGCCGAGTGTGTCTCCAATTCTGCAGGCTCGATATACTAAGCTAATATCCTAGCAGAAACATTCAAGAGATCAAAGAACGCTTAAAGCGGGTGGAGCAATTATTACTGAATAGCCCGGACTCAATGAGAAGATCAAATCCCAAAGACCAAAATCCTTTGGCCCATACGCCCCAGTCCCAACTCGAAGCAGCACCCGCAATAGCTGAACTTCAGAAGTGGGATAATCTGGAGTCGATTGCAGCTACCTCTGAGCTTGAAGAAGAAAGCGATGCTCAGCCCGACAACGGAAGCTTACTCACCGCAGCTGCCATGACAACAGCTTCTCCTGCACAATTGTCGCAAGCACATTTCCAAAGCTTGAATACGACAGCAAATAGACTCCTTCCTGATTCCGCAACAGCTAGAACCCTTCTTGAACACTACATTGAAGGAGTAGATGGCCAATGCCAAGTAATTCATGCCCCATCGACAAGGAAACTCCTCGAACAAGTGTATTTTCAACTTTCACAGTCAATCAGCCCACCAGATGAAGTTGTTACCTTCTTCCTATCTATCCTTGCCTCCGCCTCATTTTATTTCCGATCTGAGCCGATTTCCCCTTCTTCTTTCGACGAATTGCGGCTGGACACAAGCCAATCACATGGTTGGAAGGAAAACGCTCTGCACCGAATATTACAGATAGATCACATGTTTTCGTCTTCCCTCATGTCATTGCAATCTACGTTGATTGTTCTTCTGCTTCTTTGGGACTCAGAGGGACAATCAAAAAGATACCACACTTTGAAGGGTCTCGCGTTTGTGAAAGCGATGCAACTAGGAATTCACAAAATCGACGCAGAATCGTCAGACGCTAAACTGGACTCGCTCGAAAGAGAGACAAAGCGGCGCTTATGGTGGCATCTTGCCTGCTCAGATTGGTCAGTTCACCCTTGAGTCAAAAGCAATAAAATATCTAATCGAACCCATCTTCAGGCTAGTGGGAAGTGCGCCTGGCCGACAGCTGGGCGTCTGTATGATCAATCCTCGCCACATGACGGTGAACTATCCTGCCAATGTAGCAGACGAGGACTTTACACCGGCAGGACACTGCAAAGACCCAAATCCAGAGCATCGCCCGACTTCGATGTCATTCTTTCTTTATCGCATCAAGTTTGCTGAGCTCTGTCGCGAAGCTATGGACGACATTCACCAGGCAAAGACTACACGCCCTCCGCAACAAATGTATAAGCTCGTACTAGAGATCAGCGATAGGTATATGACTTTTCTTAACCAGCTTCCGTGGTTCCTGCGCCTTGATGGAGACGAGTCGAGGCTTGCGGATTTAGCCCGGGAGCGGCCTTACACCACGCAGCAGCGCGCTATTCTCCTATACGGCATCTATTCACGGCTGGGCCGTCTGCATCGGCCGTTCGTCACCCGGGGGATCACAGATCTTGAATTTCTGAATTCATATAAAATTGGCATCGAGTGTGCCGAGAGGCTTCTGACAATACGTCGAATAACCACGCATGGTCAATTGGACATGTTTGGTCGTTCGCACAGCTTTGATCAACATTCGTTCAACGCTATGATCTTGCTCGCCCTAGATGTCATGGCGCACCCAAATCTTTTAAGCTCAGAACGTCGGAGGGGTGAAGTCATCGACATGTGCTCTTTGCTAAAGGATAAGCATATCCGACTTGGTCAGCCTGCAAATGGACTTAGTCGAGCCATTGAGCTCCTTTTGGAGATCGTTCAGACTCCAAGCAAACACCAGACCAAAGGAGCTACTGACAAACCCGTGCAAATCTCTCCAAAGGGTGTACAAGTTAAAGATGACAGGGAGGTTACGGAAAGTGATGTCTCACTGGTCTCAGAGGCTTCATTCCAGATGCTATGGATGGATGAAAGCTTCCCAAGCTTTTGTGACCAAGATTACAATATCTTGTTTGATAATCTGCGGGATAGCCTTTCTGACCTAGGCAATGTATTTTAGGAGGAATTCTTGGACTGGGAGGGTGTACTCTAGCCGGTCTCATATGCTATATACATTTGCTTGAACGATTAACAGGGAGGAATGTCAAGTGATAACAGAGCCTGGGGTTTATCCTATTACTTGATATGTAATGCCTCCTATGAGTTGTTCTATTTATTTATATACCTATCGATGTTAATTACTTTTTGTTAGTACCTAATTTACGATTTAAATAATACTTTATATACGAGATAATACAATTAGAATAGAATTGATTTTCACAGTTCTAGTTTAGGTGGATTCGTAAAGGAGCAACAGTATAATTGATTATCCATGTCCCCTCTGTGAATAATATCCCGCCAAATACGCAACTTAATATTTCCCATCATCTCAATAAATATTACAGGAGATGTATTTTCAGTTTAGGGAACTTTCGATCTATCATTCCAAATTTTAGATATAAAAACGGGGTTCAAGTTTGTCCTCACTAAAGTGAGGCGACCTGTCTGCTGTTTCCGAGAAGTCTAAATCCGTCTCTGTGCATCCTTTACCAAAGAAAGCGAAGCGATTTTGCTGTTTTTAGTTAGAATAATCTCAAATATATATTAAATAAAATGTAGTCGTAAGATTAGTTTCGTTATAAAGGAGATTTTGTTACGCACCTTGTTATGATATGTGATATCAAAATCCTCATAGCGCGGCTCTTTGATGCATTCCATGTAGTGCAAGGCACTGCCGGGCCAAATGGCATTGACCCTTCCGGTCTGCCGATCTTTGTCTGAGGTCGCCAGGTTTCATACGTCAACAATTATTGCAAATGATAAGCTTAGGGAATGGAGTATAACATACACCAGGCGTTGCAGTCTTCTTCCCAAACTGTCCCTTTGAACCAAGTTTGAGTGTGTCGATTAAACTCGTCTGTTACCGACTGTTTGGGCACCCAGTATTTGATATTCTCAGTCTGCATCTTTTTGATGATTTTCAAAGTATAATCAATAACAGAGGTCAGAGGCCCTTGAAGTTCAGCTGATGTTAGCAGGGATCAAAGGCGAGAAAAATATACAAACGACAGTTATTATTGCGTGTTACGACATACCCATAATACTACCGTTTTCAACGGGCCAATTCGGCCCAATATAAGCTATTTCAGTTAGCTGGTGTCTCCACTTCGCGTCAGTAGAATCAGCTCATACTGATGTAGTTTGGAATATCTGGGGATGCAAGCTTTGGAATGGTCAATTCAAAATTCTTCAATTTTAAACACGGTAACAAAGTGCACGTACTCCAAGATAGCCTTCTGGCTTTTTGCTCCACTTATCACGCAGGTCAACGTTTTTGAGGCCGACGAGCGGAAACCTGGGCCTGTACGAGGCATCTTGACGCAGTTAGCAGGACTAGTTAGCTGCTAAAGATTCACTTTAGGTTTTCTTGTATCTTATGGAAACACATACCGAACCCTGTGGCACACACGATCGTGTCACACTTAGTCAACACACCCTCATCACTCACAACGCCGTCGGGAGTGACTTTGGAAACCCCTGTAAAGTGTACATCAACGTTTGGTTGCTGAACCCTATACACGATTTCTGTCAACTTGACTTTTAGAAATCAATATTCGAGTGCATACTCACGCTTCAATGTATGGATCACCTGGTGCGATGCGGCGGCATCCAACGCTAAACTTGGGCGTAAATCCTTCAATCAAATATTCGTTGCCTCTAAACATTCGACGAATCCGGTCGGCTAGGGCCTATTTTATGAACCTTGTTAGAAATAACGCGCTTTAATGAGTTATGTGTCGGTCTTACCTGATTAATCTTCGGGTGCAGAGGGGACCATTTCACCATATAATGGAAAAGCTATAGAGTGATTATAAGCATTCCATGTTTATCCTTTTGCCAAAAGAAGCCTGCGTAATATTCTTTTATAAAACTTACTGTCATTAGCTGATTCTCTACCCGCTTTGCTTGATTAAGCAAGACCCCGTGGTCATTTTTCATTGTAGTCTTTTCCTCTTCAGTATCTAACATTGCAGTTAGTTCAATATACTTGAGACAAAACAGACAGCGTAACCCAGGGCTAGCTTACAGCTATAGGTTTGGGGCCTCCTTGTAGCTTGTTTCGTCTCGTCCCAATCATGGGTAAAGAACCATACCCCGGTACGCACAAAGACATCCAAGTGTTTCGCATGGGGTTGCATCCCTGGGACAGTCTGAATGCTGCTTGAGCCAGAACCAATAACAGCTATGTTTTCACTTTTCCACTGATCCGGTCCGTATGATTTGTCCCAGCTAGTTTCAAGATAGTTAGGACTCCCGCTCTCTTCAAGGAAGAATAGAAATGCAAACACTTCAGGGGTATTTTCTTACCCAGCTGTATGAATAACTCGTCCTTTAAATGTCTCGAGTCCAGGAATTTTCGGATACTCCCAGCGATCTAGAACGCCAATAGCCCCAAGAAGTAAGTCGCAATCATCATCTTTTATCTTGGTTGAGCCATCCTCAAATGTTTGTTTTATCTTTAAATTCCAGATTCCCCGCCCTTCATCAAATCTGGCCTCGATTACTTCAGAATTAAAGGCCATGTATTTTCTGAGGTCGAGTTTGTCTGCAACTAGGCTCATATATCCATGAATAGTCTCGGAATTCGAATAGAATTTGGGCCATTCTATAAATGAATTTAAGGGCGGTTAAAATACTGGCAAGGTATCAACACCGAACTCGAGTGACATACCAGGATACAAAGCAAAGTTCATCTGATAAACACAGCTCGGAGCATCGCATGCAGCATTTGGGTAGCGATTTTGAAACTATGGAAAAGTGAATTAGCGTAATACACGCGTCTCGTTTAGCCATGGAGCAAAGTGTACCCAGGTTCCGCCTAAGTCAGGATTTTTCTCATAGATAATATGTTCAATATTGTTGCAGTGCTTTTCAATATTGTACGCCAGCATAATTCCCGAATACCCGGCCCCAACAGTGATGATTTTCAGGCGACGATTCTGGGCCGATCCATACGTAACCATGGGAATGTGGTATCCTGCCGAAGCATCGGAGTGGTAATCATCGGACAGGTTTGCAGAGAATAAGTTGCCACTCCTGGTTGTTGCATTGGCAAGAGGCTTGAACTTGATTTCTGGCACCAAGATATTAGGGTCGGTGCCATTCAGCTGATGGTCCGTGACTGATGACATTGTTGCTTTGATAAAGATGATTTGTCTTTTGTGCTTTGGTAGTCGAAATCGATAGTATTTCTAATGTGTCGAGCAGAATATTCCCATGGTATATAGTTATTTGAATTAATTTCTTAGATAATCTGAGTTCTGGTCATTTTACCGGTACATCATTAGTGATTCCGCGGAACAGGATGTTGGTGTACAAAAATGCCGAGTTTCCGTAAAATAGCCAATGTTGGCAAGAAAACAAGTTACTCCATTGTCAATTTCCGTCCAATGATATCCATGATAGTTTGATGCTACTAATGAATGGTAACCATTCGGAAACAAATATTGGAGTTCGGGTAAATAGAAATTTTACTCTTAAGGAAGCCTACACCGTATTCTATTCAAAGGAAAAAATGGCCTGAGGTACTATGTTTGCTTACCTGATATCGCTGCAAATCTCGGATATTCGAACAATGATGAGTCCAACCAACATCCGACAAGAAAGCTCCATTGCCGAAAGTTGAAAGTGCAGTCAAATTCCGAACTGAGATAGTACGAGCAAGGGATCCTCATTTGTTTTTAAAAGCTTGTTCTAGTGTATCCCCACCCTTCTCCCCGAGGTTCTAGTGCGGTGATCCGAAACACTGCACATGCCTTAATGCCACACGACCGTGTCCTGATTTGGGGCGCCCTCACCCCGCAACAGAGATGCATTTAGTTTGACAAAATCATAGCAGAAAATGGATGTCCGCGGAGATACTCTTGCTCCGTTAGCTTAGCAGAGCTGACTTCTGTCAGAAAGGTCTGACTCACAGGTATGACGATCGCTGCATTATTGTTGCTTGTCCCGAACCGAGGTTTAAGTTGCCTGTGAGGTTTATTGACTATTCCACGCCTTGTCGCCGTTGCTTCCTAATCATTGAAACATTAGGTGAACAAGAAACATCTCAAGTGCTGTTAAATTATAAAATTATCTTGTATTGATAGAATCCACTGTGCGATGCGGAAATACATAACATGGAAACCCAAGTCTTGCTGTCGCAGTTTGTGAAAGTGGGTCTGCCGAGGTTATGATTTACACACTGTGGCGCTAGTTTCAGCAAAGGAATGGGTTCTTTCCCGTCCACCCAGGAATTCCGTCCTATTCGGAATTCTAAATGGGACGGCATTCCGTCCATACACCTTGATTTCGGGACCTACTTCAAGACTCGAGGCTTATTATTCCGACACTCGCCCCTCTTACTATTTGAATAAGCTAACATCTGTACCATTTTATCAGCCACGTCGAATTTCCATCCCACCCAACCAAAAGTCGGCGTTGAACAGCATCAATCATGCCCCTAAAACGGCCTATTGGGATCTCGAATCCTAGCAAAGACTGGTTAGAAGTAAGTATCACCAGAGAGGCGATTTCTGAAGAGTATATCATAGCCAGTTCATTCAGCTCTGGGCGCTAATTACCTGTCAGTTGTCTGGTCACGTGGATATTCCCAAGCTTTTGGGTACTCCACAAGAATTGAGAGCTATCAGCGCAAAATTACAATCCGCTAAGCCTCCAGTGGATAGCGCAGACCTCATTATGAATCAAGTCTCAATACCCGGTTACCAAGATTTCCTGAACAAAGCCCGAATATATAAACCAAATGAGAGGCGCCCCAGCCAACCAAGTGTCATATAGTAAGTTACGGCGACTAAATATAACTGGAAATGAAGACTGCATTTATAAAATCTCCCAAAGCACCAAATTGCGTTCTATTCATGGGTCTTATCATTAATAAACAATCATGTCTTAGTATTCATGGTGGCGGTTGGACTATAGGGTCACTTGATACAGAACATGGATCTTGTGTAGAGGTCTGCAGAGCTACAGGCATGATCGTGATCTCAATAGATTACAGAAAGTATATGGCGGCCTAATTCCCATCGCATAGTGAATGCAGAGCTAACTAAATATTGCAGAGCTCCAGAACACCCTTTCCCAACTCCTCTGGAGGATGTGTGGGCTGGAGTTTGTTGGGTAGGTAACCGATGAATCAGAATATATAAAACACGTGATTGACTTCCAAAAAGGTTTTTGAGAACATAGAGGAAATAGGTGGCCGACGGGATCAAATTATCATGGCAGGAAACAGTGCCGGTGCGAATATGGTAGGTCGAAGAGATCAACATTGGGGGTCCCGATGTTTACCGCTAATTTTCAATAGGCCGCGGTTTGTGTACAACGTGCTTTGGAATCTCCGGGTGCTGTTCGCCCATTCCTTGGGCAGGTGTTGCGCAACCCAATGGTTGTTCATTGGGATGCCCACCCTCCTGATTTGAGTTTCTCTAGCTATGAGGAGAATGAACACGCCGATTTGCTGCCTACAGAATCTGTGAAATGGCTTACTAACTTCTATAACCCTCCACCAAATGACTTGAGATTCTCTCCTTTGCTGTATAAGTTCTTTTCCAGGCTTCCACCAACCTACATACAAGTTTCAGGAATGGATCCCTTACGCGATGATGGATTTGCGTACGCTGACAGGATCTACGATGCGAAGTAAGTCCACGTTTAGCAGTAATTCCAGATCTATTAACAGTTTGTGACTAGTGTTCCTATATCTGTTGACGTCTATGCCGGGGCTCCACACGGGTTTATGGCCTTTTCAACATTTAGCGGGGCTTTAAAAGGGGAACAGGATCTTAATGATGCCTTGGAATGGATTCTTTTAGGAGGGCCAAACCAAGGTGAAATAATGAGAGTTAGATAGTCTATAAGGCGAAGGAATTCAACTATCTTTTGTATTGATTGACAGATTACCTCAGCAAGTGCCGATTGAAGGCATCCTAGCTACAAGTAATTCTTCACCTCAGAACTAACACCTTTATAGAGCATCGCACAGTTCAGCCTCTTGGTAAGTAATTTTTTTGCCACAGACCGCAGCCAGAAGTGGGAAAATTTTCAGTAGAATGGGAGCTATCCCACGGGGAATCTAAACCACGGACGGGCTTGATCCAACAGGACGACCAACAAGCTTCCTATGGGCAGAAGCATGTCCTGCGGGGCGCGCATGCAAGCGCACCATCATATAGCCCATACCATTCGCCTCTATTATTCGAACCGGGTTCTACCTTACACCTTCCGAGACCCAGCCAGCTCTGAAATCTTTCTCGCAGCGGCATATCTGCCTGGGTCTCTGTGTGCTATCTTTCCTATCGCAGTGGCCTTTTCCCGCATCTCTCCTCCAATCTTTCCACCATTAATGGCCTTGCCAAATCCCTCGATCAAGCAATCAACAGTCCAAGCCGGGCTTTCTTGGCGGCAGCCCCAGATGCCCACACCGATATCCTCTGCAAGCTGCGCAAACGTGTACAGGTCCAACCACATAGGCAAAATTAGAGACGGAACACCAGTCCTTCAGCATGAATCAAGTCAGTTATATTCCGTCCGCGTCACAATGAATAAATTAAATTGATAAGTTGCACTCACGAGATAGCTTCATGGTAGCATCCAGATCCTCCATGGTGGACTGATGCGATAATATTTCCAGACTCAAGAAGTGAAGCCGGGTCAATAGTAATCCACGATTCCACCTTTAGGCGACCATTGGTAATAAAGGGCTGGAGTTGCTCCAGGAAGTCGTCGCTGTAAAAGTTATCCCCGCCGTCATCCTTCCTCATTTTCCAGAGTACTTGCACATCATGCGTTTTCAAAACCTCCTTCAAAGCGGCTGCCATGGCTTTGGCATATTGTTCAGGATATCTAAACGCGTTCCCAAGATTTACCAAGACTGTTGGGCCGCGTGCGATCCAGGCCGCCAACTCCGGGTCTTGTATCTCCGCCGTGGCGACAGATATTGTGATTGGACCAACACATGTTACGTTCGGCGGGATTATACCGACCGGTCGAGAGGCTTCGGGTAAGGCCTGGCTTATCCAAGGCACATCCGCACGATGCAAGTTGAATAGGCTAGTTGGGTTTGAGATTCCATTTGATTTCAGGATTGCATTTTTGGCACGGAGATTTGGTGTAGAGAGGATTGAGTAAATATACCGAACATTTAGGTAAATGTTTTCGGGAATTTTGCTCCAAGGGACGGGATATGTAAACCCTGAGCCCATTCTACTCCAGAAGTCAGCAAGTCGCCCCGGTGGTATTGTGAAACATTTATTTGTACAACAAACTTACGCGGGATACTTCCAAAACATAGCTCCCCATGGCTGATCAGCAATGAAATTTTCAATGAGTGTATTGGGCGTTAGCATGGCTTGAAGTCTATTTTTCCTTTTCGCGGCATCGATTGCGGGCGGAAATAATGTATCTAGAACAACAACAGCGGGATCTACCTCTTCAATAATCCCCTGGACTTGTTGATAAATGCCAAGGTGTTCATCTGCATTCCAGGGAGAAATGTAAAGCTGCACGTCACTGCATACGCTCTCGATTCCAGCCCTGCCGGGTGGGTGTATGGTTTGGGTCATTGACTGCCCAGTAGGAATGACCGTATGAATAAAAGATGTTCCATCTATCTTATGAAATGTGATTTCCTGTGCTGCAAGTGGCTTAAAGGAAGATATACGATCAATTCTCGACTGGATAGGTGGAAAAGAAGCGTAATGGACCTTGATTTGCGGGTATCGTTCCAACAAGGCATGGGCTGTAGCTACATGTACATTGGAAAGTCCAGAGTCGCTATTGGTGACGAAAAGTACGGTGTTGTTTTTGCCAACAATGAACGGATCCTTTGGCAGAGGCGGCGGCCGTAGAAGGCTAAAGAGCACGGCTAAACCCGCGGCAAGAACAGAGCCGATAAGGAACCGTCGCATGGCCATTTTGTACCACAGTAAAAACAAAAATTGGGGATAAGTATAGCCTACAATTTCACAGGCTCGTCCATGTTTTAAAACCGAGTGGTCCCTCTTGAATTGGTTAACGTGGTTTCCGATCCCAGTTGCTCGCCCCATCTGGACAGTCTGGACAAGGGGTAAGATCGCTTAACAACGAAAGTACCTCGGTGAATTACTGGCAATTTTCCAAGGATCACATGATCACCATAGTTTCAAGAAAATTTATTTGATAAACTAAGGCAAAATCTATGGGGCGGGCTGGCCCACCTCTTGAAAAGAACAATATTTCCTGTTGTATATGCAGTCAGCAACGCAATGCTACCGTATGAACTCCAAAAAATCTGGCCAATCGGTGCATACCAAGAGACAGCTCATTCATTGGCCCTCTGCACTCCCTCCGCGATTTATGGAGCCAATTTCAGCTCCGCAACATGGCCAATTTTTCGACTCCATGCAGTACTGTGATCATGACCCGCTTTTACTCAAACAAGCCTTACCCATATTGTCAAAATGGTGCGCTGCCACGTTTCCATCTTGTCACTCGGTAACTTGATCAAGTGTAAGATCAACAACAGAGATATATAAGCCTTGCCTCTAGGGCTGCAGCCCTGAAGTTTGATTGCTTGTCCACGCTGTGAGTCATGACTGTGTACCAGCCCCTATTCAAGGTATCCCTATTGACTGATGGCGATTGTTGAGGATGCAGTTTCATAGAAATGTACAACACCGCGGTGAAATAATTTCGAAACTTCAACACAAATAAAATGCCAACGTATAGCGCTTAAATAGTTGCGTAAACTAGTCGGAGTAAAAAGTCGAACGGAATGGGAGGCAGTCATCAGTCTCCTGGGGAACTGATGCAAATAGACTGGCCCTAAGGCGTACTGTAACTGGGCGGCAAATAGTATTATTTAGTTACTTAATGAACAATAGCTAGAAATAGGAACCTTTCTCTTTTTCTCCTCCTATACCCTATATTCTGCACTTAGCTATTCCCAGCCCCTTCTTTTCCTCTTTACCCTATAGGACTACGCTAAAGCCCAAACTCCTTCCACCAGACGAAATGACGATCCATGTTCCATCTCGGAAATACAATCCAGCTCTAATACAGAATCAATACCATATGCACCGTGTGACTCTAAATTTTGGTGACTGCTGACAAAAAATTAGCTTCCATGCGTCTTGCCGCCTGAAAGGGTGACAGATAATAAGAAATTCCGCTCAAAAGTGCCAATGGCCTCATGTGATTGGAACCGTGAGCTTTTAATCCTGAAACCATATAAGATTTGACATTATAGCTATAATAAATGAGATAGAACACTTGACAACCATAAGAACTCGACAAATTGACACACTCTATGAAACTAAGGTAAACCATTGGAACAAGCAGTTTGTGCGAATTTGGATTATCCCTTTAAGTGCGGGATAGCTGCACTTGCGTACCCCGCCCCACGCGACCCTGGCAAAAGCAAGGTGACCTCGAGTGACATCAATGACTTCTGGAATCAATGCTGTTATCAGCAGCGCAATGTAGCTTTATGTAGATCCGGCAATTCTTAGGACTTATATCATAACCTAAATTAGGAGGGAAAGAATGTACCTTTAATTTGACGCTCTTCAATTGGCTAAACACCCTGCGAGGTACGGAGTTGCAGCTATCCCGCACTTAAAGGGATACAGCTCGCTATCACAAACTAGGCGTAGAGTCTCCGACGTACCAGCAGGCCATACTTGTCAAGACCCTGGAGACATATATATGTGGAAAGAGATCAAATCGAGATTAAAATTTGTGGGCGATTATGATATGCTTTCGAACCGAATGATCTTCTTCAAACAAATCAGCAAAAATAGTCTTTGCCGCAGAAGAGCGCTCGGGACAAGTTGAGGCCAATTTATTTCATCCAGCGAACGGGTCGATACTTACAGTCTAACCAATCAAAGGGCTTAGGCCCTTGCTCGTACTTCGGGTTCTCTTCCTATTGGCTCTAACACCGCGCACAGTCCGAAGAGATCCAGTACTGGTCCTTTGGACTGCCGTGGTTTCCGCACCAAACGCGCTTTGACGCTAAAACGAGATCGTCCGGACGCCGTCATTTTTGTATCCCTGTCCCGTGCCATGGCTGATTTGAATCACACTACGACTTCTAGATGCATTTACTTTATTCCTCTGTTCTCCTGTCTTTGGATCGTTTATCCCGAATTGCTCGTTGATGATGTGTTGAATTTTGGAACTGGGCCATGGTGGCTACCTTTCCACGCAAGGATCGCGACCAACAGCTTGCGTAACTTAGTTTCTCCGGATTGAAGGATTCTACAAAGGGCTTTTTCAAGGTGGATTTTGGCTTGAAGCTAAGGGAGGGCTTGGTCCCTTTGCTAAGGCGCGTAGATCCCAGCCGTGCGAGCCACCAACATCCCGATGGCCGCTCGAAGCTGCCGGTATCCCTAGCCTTTCATCACTAAGCTAAGTTAGCCCTTTTAGCTAAGAACCGTTGGTCCTGGGGTAGATAACGTGCTTGATTTTTTATTTCCTTGCAACGCTGATGGTCGCCCTCATCTTAGCGCCGTGTTTGGGGATGAGAAACCGCCGCAAGCCACCATGCCCGAACAATGTCCTCCTTCTTTCTCATCTAGAAATGTAGCCGGTTCCCACCTCCATCTTCATCAGACAGCAGCGGGCTATGGCTCATTTGTATTCTCGCCATGCGCATTTCATGGAAGCTCGGGCTGGTGCTGTTTCTCACAGTCGCCCCGGTAATCAACGGAGAGCTTTCGCAACAGGAGCTTGTCTCCAAATTGCCTGATTGCGCGGTAAGTGTCGAATTTGTTGTCTCATTTTTGACTGCACTTCTAATACTAAAACGATACATAGTTGACGTGCCTACTGGACTTTTCCACCAACTCCCCGTGTCTGCCTACGAACAAAACCTGCACATGTACCAATCAACAACTACAAAATGAACTGGGAGAGTGCGTCATCAAAGCTTGCACTATCAAAGAGTCACTTAGTAAGTGGATGCAAGGGTTTCTTTTCCAAACAGCAGGTTGACCGTTTCCTAGCGACAAAAAACCTGACAGATACATACTGCGATGTTCCACTCCAAAACCTTGCCGTCGGACACGTTCTCCTCTCGAATACCCTTGGCATAGTAGGGGGTCTGTTTGTCCTGCAGCGCCTATTCTTTAAAGCATGGTGGAGGCTTCGATTCGGTCCCGATGACTGGTCTTTGGTCGCTGTCGCCCTTTTGGGCGTCCCCAGCCTCGTTTTGAACCAGTACGGCGCTGTGGAGAACGGTCTGGGTCGCGATGTCTGGACCCTCCCGTTCGATATGATTACCAAGTTCGGCATATACTTTTATGTCTTAGTGATCATTTATTTCGCTCAAGTCATGTTCTTGAAGATGACAGTGCTTTTCTTCTATTGGCGTATATTTGGGACCCGGGGTATCCGTAGAGTGATACTGGTAACCATGGTGCTGACTTGCATTTGGGGCCTCTTTTTTATGCTTCTCTGTGCATTTCAATGCTGGCCTATCTGGTACTTCTGGTACAGGTGGGATGGTGAACATCATGGGACTTGCGCAAACATGACCGCAATTGTCTGGTCAAACGCTTTAATCAGCATTGCCCTTGACATTTGGATGCTATTTTTGCCGTTGTGGCAGTTAAAAGGGCTTGATATTCCTTGGAAAAAGAAGCTTGGTATAGGGCTGATGTTTTCAGTGGGCGCATTGTAAGCAACCCTTGGCAATATTCTTCAGGACAAGACAAATTTCTAACATCAATCGCAGGGTCACTATTGTCAGCATCTGTCGTCTTGTGGTTCTTGTGCAGGCTGGAATCACACCGAATTATAGCAAAGCTAGCCTGATGGTAGTTCGATGGTCTATGATAGAAATCTATGTTGGAGAGATTTGTGCATGCATGCCCTCAATGCGGGTAGCCATTATGCGGATATTCCCCAGGTTTCGGGACGCGCCTCCGAACCAGCCGCAAAATGGAAAGACCACTGCCAATATCTTCCACTTTGGATATTTTGGACAAGGTCCACCCAAGCCACAGTTTTCGCAGGTGCAAACCATGACGGGGGGTTTTCGGCGTGACAGCGCCTTTGGAATCCTTTGCGAGAAGTCATTTACGCTTGCGATTAAGGAGAGTGATGAAACAGAGCTGGTGAAAGCTATCGAGTCGGACCGCAAAAGCGACCAGTCAGAAACGACCCTAACAGAGGACGGGCGAGGATCAGGAACTTGGGTGTCTGAAACACGTGATGTTGGGCGGCGGGATTATTTCGGTGGCGTTGTTAATAGCAAAGATTGAGGGAATTATTAGATATATTAGATGCAAAGCCTGCATGAGACTGAAAGCTAGTATTGAGAGAGGAAGTCTCGGCCTTCTTTGGAAATATCTCATACTGTAAAGTATTTGTAAATGCCTTAGCTTAGTCACAGAGGAATAATCGCCGTTGTTGAATGACTTTGTCAATCTGGGGACGTTCTCAAACGGGAACCACGTCGTAAGGCTTGATGACCGTCGGATTTTTGATGACATTTTCACCCCATAAGTTGGGCATGATTCACGGCCAAAGTAGTCAACAGGTCTAGCTGTTTATTTAGCAATTCATATAATGATATAAGAACTTATTCATAAGCAAATAATCGCTACTAGAGTCTATCATGGCTTTATAGATAATAGGCAGAGTGGACATAGTCCGAGAGCCAGGGAACCAAGTTCTAATTGTATATACAGCCTTATTCTGACATATGAATTAAGCGTCTCCCAGTAGCTTCTGATTTAATTACCAGTTGGGCTAGCATAGGTCATAACAATTATGTTAATCAACCACTGCAAAATGTCCCTCCAGTTCCACCTGTATCCAATTCCAAAGCTCTTCCTGCAAGGTACGGTTTTGGCTTGCCTTTGAGCCCTTTCCAGGGATGCCTACAGGGCTATAAAACTCACCCGACTTTGCATCTGGGCTCACCGCTGCCCAAATCTGTGACAATGCGCCTTTTTCAACTGGTGTTGCAAAGACGCCGATTGCAACATTAAGAAACGGTTTCAGAAAGAAGCCCGTCGAGTTATGGTGAAGATTCGTTGCCACCATACCGGGATGTACGGAAATGATTTTGACGTCCTTGTAATGCCGAGCTAGTGCTGAGCTGTAATGGACGTTTGCAATCTTTGATAAAGCGTATCGTGCTGTAGTGTTGCGGTCGGCCATTTTAGTTTTAAGGTGATCGAAATTGTATATGTCGCCTGGGGCTACTCTTTCTGATGCCGAGGAAAGGTTGACAACACGTGCCTGGGAGTTGATTTTGACGGTTTCCTGAATTAGGGGCAAGAGGAGCCTCGTGAAAAGTGCATGGCCCATGACGTTGGTCCCGAACTGGATCTCATAACCATCCGATGTAAGGCCTTCGGGTGTCATCATTATTCCAGCATTGTTCATAAGGATATCCAGGCGAGACTCAGAGCGTTTGAACTGCCCGGCGGCAGCCTTGATGCTTGCGAAAGATGATAGATCAAGTTGGAGGAAAGAGATGAGAGCAGAAGAAGCATTTGCTTTGTGTAACTGCGCAATCACGGCATCAGCCTTTTCCTTAGACCGCGCCGCAAGATATATCCTGGCTGGATTGTGCTTAGCTAGTTGTCGAATTGACTCCAGACCCAGACCGGCATTGCCTCCAGTGACGATAATCACCTGGCCGGCAAGGTCAGGGATATTCTCTGATAGAAAGGAGGCTCCGGGCATCGTCTACTTTTCAGAGATAGATATAGCGTTGGTAGAACAAACAGTAAGATGGCCGAGAAGAACCAGTTGCAAGATTAATATGCATCCTCTTGCAGCCGTTGAGGGGACAAGATGTTCTTTATATGCCAACAAAGGGTTACGTACTGGTCATTTCTCACTAGTGAGTCCACTGACATCCAGCCCTTTCAATCTGAAATACCTTATCATGACAGATGTTTATATCACAAGGGGAGTAGTCACACCCTTGGTTCATCTAACCACAAAAGCCAGAACTTAAGTGTGTGGGTCGAGCCAAGAGGTTTTTTACACAAACTCACAGCTTTCTCTCACATTTATTGTGGGGTCTGGCCTCTGGTTGGTGCTTAGCGTTTGCAGGGGTGTAAGCAGATTACATGGTTCCGCACCCTCAAGTTTACCCTGGCTAGCGCTCTTCATGTTGCTTATCCCCTTGAATTCCGCTCAATGACCTTTAACCCACCAAATCCATTTCTGCAAATGCAGCCTCAATTGACAGAAGCCTGGGACGAGGGTGACGACTGGACTGGGGTCGCAAACGCTGCAGAACGGAGGAGAAGGCAGAATCGTCTCAGTCAGAGAGCATACAGTGCGTTCAGACAGTGTCCATGCCATACTTGCTAACTTTTAGTAGGGAGAAGAAGGCATCAGAATCGCCTAGCTGCAAACGAAGCATCTGCGTCGAATGACAATGTTGTCAACCCGCAAGTTGTTGAAAGCCATTCCAAACAACTGCTTTCGCTTCAAGGCTCCGAATTCATATTCGTCAATGCTTTTGCCTCGGGGCTTTCCATAATGGAAGTGCACAAAGTTCCCAGATTGCGGGATGCTGTGTTGGAATTTTTGCAGGGCGCCTCGGCACGTTGGAGTCTCAATCTCATCAGACCCCAAGACCTACCAAGCGTCTCCCGTCTTACCGCATTTGACGCGCTTATCCGGAATGCTTTTGTCCTACAAATTCCAGCTCATTTCCTGGAGACTGATGATTTTAACTCTATTTTTAACTATCACAACCCTGGGGCGCACGGAAGCCAGGGACCCTATCCAGATAATCTCAGCCCGACAGATCTGCAAAAGGCGATAACCCATCACTCGTGGTTGGATCTTTTTCCCTTTCCCGGGATGAGAGATAACATTCTGCGCGCTGTTGCAGAAGAAAGTCTCGATGAGGAAGCCCTTTGCGATGACCTGTGCTGCGACATGTTGAATTTGAATGCCGAATCGGTATCCTCTTTATTAATATGGGGTGATTCTTGGGATGCAATGGGGTGGGAATTCAGCCCTCAGTTTTTCCATAAGTGGGGCTTTTTGTTAGTAGGATGCCACGAGATTTTGCAGGCTACAAATTATTGGAGGGAAAAGCGAGGAGCTGCGAAGATTAATTTCATGATACATTGATATGGGGTTAGGCTATAACATATTAAAATTATTGTGAGACGAAACAAGACATGGAAAATTCACCCCTGAGTGACAGTGGTAGACAGACGTATATGGCTAACCTTAGTCTGTACTGCATGACTATTCACCTGCAAAGTCTAAGTCCGTATTGGATTGAGCTTTATTAGTGGCACATCTAGCTGCCTGTATCTCGATAAGCCGATTGTGAAATAACTCTGTTCTACATCATACCTTGGGTTGGCATCCCACACGTAGTCGACAAAGTTACGGTCAAACAATTGAAGATGCACATATATTTATGGTATTTCCATTCATACACAAACAATATTGCTTATTTTATAGCGCATAAAAATTCCAAGAACAAGGGATCATATTGATAAGGGAAAAAATCAACTATGGGCTCAACCAGGCAGCAAACCTAGGAATACCTTGATAGTGCAACCGATTTTTAAATATAACTATTGGCGTCAAGAACACGGCCCCTCGCCATACAACTAACTTTAATGCTAGGCAACACAACCTTAAGATGCCCTCATAAAAACTTTGACTAAAAAACTCAATATTACACACAATACTTAAGCCGGCTTCTCTACCCAGCAAGGATACATTCCATCACACAACACCATCACCGAAAATGCCCGTTACAAGGTGCCTTCTATACACCAGCGCGGAAACCCGCGCCTCAGAAGAGGCATACGAAAATAGAGAGATACATTTCATCCGCAGCTGCGGCAGACACCAAGCCTTCGACAGGTGGCTTAAACGACAAGGGCTATTTGACGATTCCATCTTGAACGCAACAAGGGATCATATAAAACACATCACAAGCAAAATACATAGCAGGAATAGATTACTAAATTCTAATCCATAAGTTGGTGATTCAAAACGAGGACATCTTTTAATATTGTCCAAACATGAGACAAACCTTCTCTCTTTCGGCATCATTATCAGGTTGATCCATACAATCTTCGAAAAGCCCAACTTTCCATGGTTCTCAGGCCTCCCAGGAGCTCAGTTATAGCTTTGCCTTCCTCTGCCCATCTTTTATCGTATTTTCCCATAACTATGCCCACAATAATCTGCCAAGTCGTTCTGTAGGACTATGCATTGACGGTGCTAGGTTAACAAAAACAGGGCCTGAAAGAATTCCCATTATTTTATATGCGACACCAGGATCAAGAAGGTACGGTCTAATAGTGTCCTGCTCGGATATCTCTACCCCAGCAGGGCGTACAGATTCGATCAACATTCGAGGATTGCGCCTTTGTGACAATGTTGTCTCCGCATCGTCTTCAACCTGTCCGTAAAAGGTGGTGATAATGGTGGGTTTTTGTGTAGCTCCACCTCCAAAAACGTAAATGAAATGAAACGACTCGCCTTAGAGAACAGAGAACCAAGTTGTCGAATACTTGGACAGCTGCAAGGGGCCATTCCTTTGTGATTTTAATATACTCCCTGAAAGATGCGTGAGTATTTCTCTCTTCAACTCTCAAACCCACAGCACCAACTCTTTAATTACTTTCAATGCGCTGATACCCAGGGCCTACACGACACCATTTGCACCTTTCAACTTGTCCAGAACTTTTGGACTGTATCTCCCAAAGTCCTAGTGTTAGATAAAGTTGGCTCTGGAATCATCTTTGGCAGCTGAGACTAGTCTTCAGCTCAGAATATATATTTTTGTGATTTCTCGGGAATTTAACACAGTGTCGAGGACACCAGAGCCGACCAAGCTGGTTGGACCGGTCAGTATCAGGTGCATGTCGAAATGCGAAGGTGCTAGGCGTCAAAGGGACAACTACACTTCTTCCTCCATCAACAACTGCGTTTAGCAGTGTTTGTTTGCACCGCGGTTTCGAGGTGTCCAGTTGGGGATAGTGTAACTCGGGCAAAGTCCACCTGGTTCTTGGTGTGGACAGGGGGGTAAGCAATCTGCATTTTTGCCAGTCAGTCAGTGACATGATCCCGCTCAATGAAAATCTCACTCATACCTCCCTGCATTCATTCACAATGTACCCATACCCAGCAATTTCACCTTGTGGCTCCATTCCAGAACCAGTCAATTCCCATAGGTCCCCTAGTCTCTGTTTAATCGTCTGGCCCAGTCAGTACAACACAATGGCGGCCTGCTGGACACGGTTTATCTTATCTTATCCTATCGTAAAGATAAGATAAGGCTCTGCCGCGAGTACGTACCCTGCAGGAACCGCCAAGTGGGAATCGTCTATCCATATACACTCTAATCATACCAACCGTTCCAAACCCCAAATAACAATGTCAAAATAAGCATTATAAATATCATCAGAGCTATATAATCAAATAACCCCCCAAAAAGAACCTGTAAAGATAGGTAAAAATTATAAATCGAGACTAAGGTGAAGTCAACTTCCAGCGTTGTAACCAGACGACATTCATCACCAAGTCGGGTATTGCGGCCAGGCTAACTTTTAACCGATTTTCCTCTTGCCCCAACCAGGACCAATAACTGGATACCATGGTCCCAACACAATGTGCTGAGCGGAGTGTTCTTGAGGTCACAAGGGAATAAGCAGCGTGCAGATGAACATTCTGTGGTTTCCATTTTGGGCTTTCATTTTACGCACAGTAAATCATGATTAGCATTGTTTCCAGCCCATACATGCATCTTTAGCCGGTCTCCTTACAGAGTTATTTATTCAGTTTACCCAGTCTTTGAAGGCTTTACCTTCAAGAGCCCCTACTGTTAGGCAGCCCTTTTGTTGTTCTAGGCTTGGTGTGTGTTTACACTACGTCAAAACCCCACTCTACTTCAACATACTTTATTACTACGGCTCTCATGTAATTGCTGGACATACCGAAATGTAATAGTCCAGCTCCCACCTAGTTGTAGGGTAGTTGGGCCATTTAAGCCGGCAAGAGGCACGATACGGTTTGCATTACTAGGTAGGATTGGACTGTTCACCGTAGTCAAGTAGATGTATTGCTCATAAAGACCGCTTTGAAGTATCTGCGACCGTCACACCCCCAAATCTCTTGCATTACATTCCCAACAAAATTCATCTTTTGTCTTCTTTATTTTTCCACCACCACCTCATACTGTTTACGTAAGCAAGATTTATTTACAATGCTAAATTCAGTATCTCGGGCTGTTTCCCAGCATCTAGAAGTCCCATCCTTAAGTGCTTCATTTTCTGCATCTAAATATTCCTATCGATGATAAAAATTATGAAACTTGGTTTTGTTCGGTTGAAGTTGAGCCACGTAAAATTCTCCAAGTAACTTAAAAATAGACGAACACGTTCCTGCCAAGTGGATGCTCGTTTCTGATAGGCTGGTATGAACCGCCTCACAAATACAGACCCACTATTCTATGCCGCTATTCTGAGTTGTTCATCCAGGGGCACGAGTCAGTACTACACTTCGCCTAATCCACCCAAATGGTGACCTAAGCGTTTTGATTCTCCACTTCTGTTAGCCGATTGATGAAGTGTCGAGTGAGGCGAGAAGACACGTCACAATAATCAGAACTACAGTTTTACCGCTCGGCCCCCTGTGAAACTGAACTCCTGGCCTTAAGGTGACGTGTACAGGAATGCCAGGTGAGCCGTTCCATCGTGTCTCGGTCCACGTAGGCTTGGGGTCGAATTGTATGGGGCCGCTCGGTGCATAACGGCCTAATATCGTTTGTGAGCCTGGGTGAATAATGTCCAAGTCTCGATCCTTACAAAATAAGATGAAGGGAATTTTAGTATAAAACCTGGGATCGTTCCCTGCCTAGAATATAGTGATTCTTACCACCAGCATCAGCATCAACATTCACATATCATTTCACTCCTTCAACCACACTCAACATGAGCCAGGTGGGTTAACATTCTACAAAACCATTCGTATGACTTCAACATTTTCATTTCTAACTTAGATGGACGGTGCAGCTTTCAGTCAGTGTTCGACCCACCGAGGGTGTCAATGTGGACGAGCTTGAAAGGTAAATATTACAAGAATGCAGTCATGATAAGTGCTAACCATGTGATCTCCCAATAGATTTCTCGAGAGGGTCCTCAATCAAAAGACTGTTGATACTACTCCGAGCAGATTCCCTATCTTCTCCTTTAGGTATGTTCTTTTTACGATTCTCTGGTTATTGAATAAAGTTCGAGTCCTGATATATCTATATTTTAGAACTTCTCAGCAGAAGATAAACACCATTAGGAGAAAGTTTGGCAACAGTATTGAGATTGATGCTTTCCGCATTTAAGGAAATTGAGATGTTAAGGTTTTGGGTATTTTGTTGGCGAGAAGAGATATACCGGAAGGCTGGGTAACGGAGTGTTAGGGCGATCAATGTCGATCTTGATTTATTATCTTTGCAGTTTTGCACTATACAATGAAATTGTTATACTTTTCGGGAAATTTGATCTTGGAATATGAGGCTTAATTGTAAGCAGGTAAGTGTGAGACGCTGGGGACGACATTAGGACGTTGTCCTATGGTGTTTTGTCAACACAGTGTGTACAAACCCGATGAACATGCCATATAATTGGGCCTTCAGCGGCAAATTGAAACTTGGGTTGTATTGCGAGCGCCAAAGAAAAATACCAAGATAAACTTGACGATTCTGGCAGCTTTCGCAAAATAAATAGAAGAGGAGAAGCATTTCACCAAACTCAACTGCTGAAATTATCATGAGCTTAACTGTGATCAGCCATCCGCCTATGAAGTTGCTCTAGAAAGATACGCATTTCTATTCCTTGTAACATGGAAAAAGCTTTACCACGCCATTTTTGCCAAAGTTCCATCAGGCCAGCGGCGAACACATGCCTTTCGGCCTTCATCCAAGCACAACAGCCCCAGCCCAAGTGCAGCAGGTAGGAAATAATGCGCAACCGGCACACCCGAAGTATCAAGAACTTCTTGCAGCTTCGGAATATAAAGCCAAATTACTGCAATAGCTAATGAAAAAGCGATTGCAGGAAATAAGAGTAGATTCTGTGTGGCTTTGTTGAATGCGGGCGGGTGTTGAAATAGCGATAGGTGGCGGGTGCGAACCGACATTAGATTGAACCATTGCCTTTATTTGGAGATCAGCACAAATACCAATTGAAGGTAGACTCAAATAACTTACATGACAACTAAATTTATGAAGTATATCGAGCTTGCTTCATTCAGTCTGGCGTTGTAATAATCCGGGTCAATGTAAGATGGGATGACTCCAAATTTGAACCAGAGGTCTTTGAATGGAATTCCCTTCCGCTCCAAGTACCAATAGGCCATTGAAAAGGAGCACACACTCTCAATCAAGCCAACAAAAGCATATGCGTGAAACATCAACTGCCAGTTCACAAGGCGCGTCTTTTTTGTGCTACGTGGGGGTCGATAAAGCACATCTGCTTCAGGTTTCTCATACGCCAGCACGACTGCGGCGCCGCAATCAGTGAAACAGCTATATATATTTATGTATGTTAGAAGCCACTTTCTGACGTAGGTAATAGGAGTCAAAACTTGCCAAATAACAATCATCAGAAACGAGGAAAGAATCTGTGGGAGACCAAGGATAACATTGGTAAACACTGGCCAGAACTCAGAGAACGATCCGGCAGGAAGCAAGTAGGCGATGATCTTTTTCAGGTTATCAAACACGACACGTCCATATCGAACAGCTTGTACGATGGCCCCAAATGAATCCAAGAGAACCATGTCTGCTGCCTCGATGGCAATGTCTGAACCACCGGAAAGACTGATACCAATGTCCGCCGCTTTGAGAGCTGGAGCATCATTGACGCCATCTCCAGTCATCCCAACTATCTGTTCACGTGCCTGAAACTCGCGTACGATGCGGAGCTTTTGATCTGGCGTGGTGCGGGCAAACACGATCTCAGGATATTCGCAAACCTGGTTCCACTGGTGATCGTTGAGACTCATAAGCTCTGAGCCAGTTAGAACAAGGGCAGCTCTCTGTTCCGGTGCTGTTTCATTCTGTGTTGATGGAAACCGTACGAGATCCACGCTTCCATGAATGACGCTCGAGGATACAATGCCGCATTGTCGAGCAACTGCTAGGGCTGTTAGACCAAAGTCGCCCGTAACCTATGAAAGTTGTCAGACAT
Organism: Calonectria multiphialidica; assembly: GCA_020623665.1. Classification (NCBI taxonomy): domain Eukaryota; kingdom Fungi; phylum Ascomycota; class Sordariomycetes; order Hypocreales; family Nectriaceae; genus Calonectria; species Calonectria multiphialidica. The sequence goes on from JAHVYC010000078.1 coordinate 63,940, forward strand.
GAGTCATGCAATTCTATAATTGAGAAGATGCAGCATACCATGAAAAGCCGAATTCCGGCACCACGCAGAGTAGCAACCACATCGGGGATTTCTGGCCGGGGGAGATCAATCAAAGCCAACATGCCAACCAAGGTAAGACCAGTCTTCATTTCGCTCATCATTCGTAGCTCAAACTCCGGAGAGTCTGGAGCAGGTAGGATCTTGTCCTCAGTGAGCGTTTTTCGGGCTAGAAGAATAACTCGCTTTCCCTCTGAGGACCAATTATCCTTGCGCATTCGAATGCTAGCGATGTCCCCGTCCGTCAAAGAAAGTACCTTGCCATCGGGAAGAACAGCTGCAGTGCATCTTTCAAGGAGAATATCTGGAGCACCTTTGATGGTTAAATATCTAAAACAGTGTTACCTTGATATTATGAAAATAGGCAGCTGAGTTTGGGCTATGACATACAAATTTCCAGAACTGAATTCCTTTTTATCAGTCTGAGAAAAAAACGCGTCAACGCGGTTAGGATCCGTGAATGAAAAGGCCTTAGCCATGAACTTGTTCTTGCTACTAAAGGCCAGCTCGAATATTGATTTGCAGGCATGCCGCAGTTCCGAGACAGGACCGAAACTTTCAGAGAATCTCAGAGAGGCTTGATCAGTGGCGTCGCCAAAAATGTGACGTTCTGCCGGAGGGAGATCCATAGACTCAAAGTCGAACTCAGCGTCATTACAAAGACCCGCGAGCGCCCGAAGCTGCTGGGTTCCAGCACCGCCAGCCTGGACCGATGGGTTCTTTTTGACAGATTCCACCTCGAATGCCTGGGTGCTGACCGACCAGTTGGTCACAAACATCTTATTCTAAAGGTGTTAGCGTCAAAACGAGACTGATATCTGACAGGTAGGGTTGGACTGGGTATTTATACTCACTCTAGTCAAAGTTCCAGTCTTGTCAGAGAAAATGATTGAGACAGCTCCAAGGGTCTCGACCGTTTTCAATGATTTGCATAATATTTTGTTCTTCTTCATCAAGTTTGCAGTGATCGTCAAGCTAGCCGTCACCGCAATTGGAAGGCCCTCTGGGATGTAGGCAATAGCGACACTCACACAGCTCACAATGAGAGTAGGCACATCAATAAAATCAGGGTGTGCCTTGCGAAGCCAGCCTCCCCTAAACCCCAGTCAGCCAAACTTCCGTTTCAGTTTATGGAAGGTGTTCAGAATTCATGTACCAAACAGATGCTAGAATGATGATCCAACCGATCATGATGAGAAAGATAAGGACAACAAAGCGAAGGATCTCCTTCTCAATGGTTGTCAACCCAGCCTTGGGCTCGCTTGTGAGTTTCGCGATTTGACCAAAGACCGTTGAGTCACCGGTTGACACTACAATACCAGTGGCAGTTCCTGACACGCAATGAGTACCTTGAAGGCCGATACAGTGCGTCTCGAGGTAGTTGTCATCAGTAGAGTCAACGGTTGCCTTTACGGGCTTCGATTCACCTGGAAGGAAGGGGCCGTTAGTGGTAACGCAACGTGTAACCCACCCGGGGCAGTTTACCAGTCAGAACAGCACGATCAATCGTAGTATCGTGGGAGGACTCGATGTATCGTACATCAGCTGGAATCCTGTTGCCGGCCTTGATGACAATAATGTCACCGGGGACAATATCTATTGCGTCCACTTCAACTCGGGCACCCCCGCGAAGCAGAATACACGACTCCGGCAACATTTCCGTGATTGATTGCATCACGCGAGAGGATGACCAATCCTGCCAGCCATTGAACGCGGCTTGGATGATAAAAACAGCAATCAGTACGATTCCTAGCGCGAGATTTGCTACGGCAGGGGGGTTTCCTAACGGCTTCCAAGAAATAAAGACGAGAATACCACCAACACATAAGATGGAACCAAACCCTTTGAAAAAGTAGCCGAACACTCTCCAAAACCAGGGGCTGGGAAGAGGAGAAATCTTGTTTTGGCCATGGTTCTGCAACCGCTCGTGGACCTCTTGCGAGGACAACCCGAGGGAAGCATCGACGCTGAACCGCTTTTGAATTTCCACAAGGGAGAGTTTGTGCCAAGCCAGAGATTCGAGGCCTGAAGACGTTAGACGATGCCTATGATTGAGCACACTTTTTGAAACATACTAGAAACAATAGCATCTCTGGCTGCAGTCCCTCTGGCCTGTTCGTTTCTCTGACCTTCTTCAATGTCAAATGAACTGAAAGCATCAGTACTGGCTGAAGAAATTAGACAGCAAATGACTCAACATACACACTGCGATATTGAATTGGGAGTGCAGTTCCTGGGTCGACAGTCCGGCGATGAAGACTCAACGACCGCTTTCGCGCCCGGGACTCTTCTTCCGCATCAGCAGCAGCCTGGGTTTTCCTTGCGGGCCGATGAGCCTTCTCCTCATCTCCATCCTGCCACTGTAGCGAACCAAGAGGTGCCATGTCAACAAATTGAAAATGCGAGAAGGTGTCTATGCGAGTACTGACATTACCAAGGCATACTCGACAAACAGGATTTATAGCCGGTGCTCTACGAGATTACTATGAGGCATTTGCGATTGTTCTACTGAAGCTGTTCTGGATACCCTCACGATTATTTCGCATTACCACGAAAATGAAGTCACTGGGTACTTGTCGCAGTAACATCTAGCCACGCTTGCGGCGACAACAAGAGCTTTCTTAATTGATCCTTCTCGGCATATCGGTTCCAGCCCAGTCTTCCTCTCCAAACAAAGCATTACGTTAAAGTTACCTAACTGCCTCACTCTCTATTCGTCGGGAATTAATTCCGCTGCGATCTGTTGGCTGAGGCGTCAGCCGCGCAGTTCTCACTTGCATCGTAATCCAGCCAGAATGCGAGGGGTGCATGGGCCAGGGTCGGAATATGGGGGGATGACCCGCGGGCCATCAGGCGAAGTGAGCGGTGGGTAAAACAGGCCCTGGTAGAGGCGCTTTTCGACCGTATCAGGAATATAGCTCATACAAAAGGACATGAGGAGGCCTCTGCAAAAGCTGGGGGTTGACGTCAGAAAAGAGCGGATCTAGTGAGGAGGTCCTATGCCCAACTCGGGAATAATTTCACACACACGCGACAACCAGAAATTCCCGATTGGTCAGTGCACCGATGGGACCATCACAGTCATAATTCCTCACCGCCGGTTGGCAGCCGACTACCAATCATTTCCAAGACCCTTGACAGATTTACGGAGTTCATGAGGTTGCACCAAAAAGCTTGTTTACATCCCTAATCTGCTGCACAGACGTTGTGTTCTTTCCACCCGCCCCCATATCCATCCATGCACGCACATCTGACCAAGTTAAAAACACGCAGCATGGCGACAACTCGAGGTTTGGCAGCCTTATTGTGCTGTTATGTCCGTCGGTTCACTTTTGATTGACTCTCACATTTCAAAGCCGGGAGACGCCAACCGGCCCAGAGCAGGCTCCTTCTGCCGCCTCACTCAGTCTATCTCTACTCCAGATGATGGCTGCGACTGGGGAACATTCTTCCGATAAATCAAGCTCCCCTCCTCCATATGCAATCGTGCTGATAATTCTCATCGTCGTGATTGGTGCCGCGGCATACATTGCCCATCGAAATTCCCGACTCCAGCCGATCAGGGCCGCGGTGCAAAACAGGTTGCCAGCCCTGAGGAAACGCGGGCTAGATAAACATGTAATACGACGGATTCCAATTGTCAACTATCACGAGTCATCACGTTCGGTGGCAAAGAAGGCAGACAAACCGATCCATCGCTTCTCGCAGGGGACAAGTTGTGGGGCAGAAAATGCGAACGTCAGTAGCAATATAATACCGCATGGTCTCCTCCCGCTGCCAGAGTCAAAAACAATTCAGGAAAAAACGGAAATACAAAAAGGCCACGTGTTGCCCTATCTGTACTGAAGAGTTTTCTGAGGGCGTCAAAATTCGAAGATTACCTTGCGAGCATATTTTCCACCCCAAATGCATAGATCCTTGGCTAGCTAATCATTCGATCACGTGTCCGCTTTGGTATGTTAAAAAAACAAAGGCTTTCTATATCTGCATAGAGACTGTTTTGCTGATACGAGCGGGTACGCCTCGTAAAGTCGAATCGATTTAGAGGCACAGCTTGCTTCAGATGCCATCAAAAATCCCTTGAGAGCAAGGGTTCTCACTTTGAAACAGAAATTTGTTGGATGACTTGAATTCAGCGATTAGTGTGGTATTATTTTATGCAGTACATAACTACATTGTTAAATAATAATCAAGACAGGCACTCAACTGAGATCCTCTTGTTCCTTTGAACTTTCCTATAAGCAGGCAAACAAGATGAAAAGCTGTCCAAGATGAAAGTACTGCGAGAAATACCACAGCTACAAACTATATAGGATGTCAAGTTGGCCAGCTTACATTTTTGAGCCCTCCTCTCTAACTAATAAGCCAGAATAATGTGTGTTTCAGTCTTGTTTTGGTTTGGTAACAGCTGAATACGACTAATTCAAATCTTGTTTAAACGTCCCTCATTGAAGTGCTTTACCAAATATTGCCTGGAATTGAAGGGTTAGATACATCTTTTCAAGAATTTGGCTGTGTTCTATAACCATCTCATGGGAATTAGGTTACTTCTAACCCCTTCTGAGGATTAGGAGATTCCTTGGGAGATATGATGAAGGCTGCCAAGTTTGTGGTAATACTATCCCTTTGAGTGCTGGATAGCTGCACTTGCGTACCCCGCCCCACATGACCCCGGCAAAAGCAAGGTGATTTCAAGTGACATCAATGACTTTCTATTGCTATCAATAGTGCCATGTACTTTTATGTAGATCCGAAAATTCTTGGGACTTGCTCTGTAGCCTAGACTAGGCGGTAAATGATGTACCTACAATTCGAGGCTCTTTAAGAGGCTGGACCCCCCTGTCCGTGACCCAAGTGCAGCTATCCAGCACTCAAAGGGATAGGGTAGGCATATATCACGTGGTTGGCCGAAATTAAGGCTTGTGGTTTGTTGCAGAGCCATTCGGCGGATGAGTTATTCCGATATTCAGAGCCCCACTAGCCAGCATTTTAGTTAGGCGAGCCGCCCCAAGAGAGAGTGGGGGAATTCAAGCCCATCACAACCCACGAACGTGTGGCCACTTCAGGTTCCAAATATGCCCCCACCGCCTTTTTGTGATACCTGTTCTGCTTTTCAAGTAAAAGATTTGATGGAAAAAATTTAAAAACCACTGTTATGTCGGATCTCACTCAGTTTTAATATAACAAATTATCACAAGGTGGTTATGATCCAGATGCATAGGAGCTCTTGTTCTGTTCAATTGAGAGGGCTATCTAGGGCTCTTATAGTTGCCTGTTGCTAGCTAGCTGTTCCGTGCAGCCGTGAGGGGCATCTATTAGGTTGAGGCTATCCAAAGCTAACTACGATAGCTACTGCGCACGGATGGGGTTGGTAGCCGGCTTGGGCTAGGGCTGTGGTAGCCCGATAGTCTAACTAGGCCTTTATCCTGTTTTGTATGGTGTTTTGGGGCCGTTTGCGGTGAGGACCATCTGGCTCTGACTATAAGACCTAGCTGTAGCTGCTTGAGGCATCCGGCTCTTGTAGGCACAGTCCGGCAGGGCCTCTCAAGGCCCGGTCTGCTAGGCTAGGTAGTTGTGGCTAACCTGTGAGTGTGACACAAATGGTCGTAAGAAGTCCAAAATCAGACATTGTCGATACCTCCGCAGATGTGATCAGATCTATTGTGCCAGCGATTTTCGTCAATGACCAAGCCGCCCTCGTCATAAAGGAGTGAGGCCAGGCGGGTGCACAAAACCTTGCAGGCGAAGACGGGCCTTAAAAGGTAAGTTGGGGTAAATACCCCGGCGTATCTATCCATATTTATCTCGACTTCAACATTGATTTTTTATATCAACAATCACCATGTCCATGTCTCGTCCTTCTTTGGAAGAATTTCAGCGGGCTTTGGGGTATAGCCTAGCAAGAAATGAACCTGTCAAGTGCCTTTCATGATTTATGAGCGGCCCGATCAAATCAAGCATTGTCATGCTAGAGGACGCCTGGAATCATAGAGGTCCACATGGGCCTTATTTCACCCCATCAGACAGCACAACATGTCACCCCATCTCCGAAGAGCCATTGACCCAGCCGACAGTATCTTCTGTAACTGCCAGCATATTTTCCTTGGATCAGTGAGTGGGCGACTGGGCGGTTTATTGGCATTGAGTCCAGTCGCACCAGAAACAGAAAGTCGACTGCTCCGCAGGCTATATTGTACTCTCAATTGAAAAAAGACCTACCCGGACTCTTGAGACAATGTCAGCAGAGATGAGATCGACAGTTCCTGAGCGGTGGCCGGTAATCCTTCTGGTTATGATGCAGGGAATATTCTGATCTTTCCATTGATTCCAATGCTTAATGGCAGCACCCTTCTTGTCCCTGGTACAAGCACCCAGGCAGTCCTCGAAGTTATCGCCGGTCTATAGAAGGACAGCTTCGATCTGGCCACCGCGGTAACGGCTGACCTGGAATTTTCCTGCGTTAATGCGCTGCCTTTTCATTCAATTGTCAAAAACATTGTTTTCTGCCACAACAGGAGCCTTGGCCTTGCGTACGCCTAGTTCACTTTGTAGGGAGAGCTTGTTCTTGTCAGCAACACCTCATACTGCCCCGGGTACTAGCATAGGGTTGCAGTCAGCGAGGAAAGGAAAATTGAAGGTACCTAGTCAACCCAACGCAAAAGCTCCACACTCGATGATGATGGCCAAGCTTGGGTAAGTTAGGTAATGTACCATCATTTAACACAGTGGCATTCGACTTGCCAACGGCACGCGTTAAAAGACTATGTGAATATTCCTGGGAGCTTTAACCTAACAATATGCGGAAACGGGACAATATTGCGATGAATATAGCATAACTCGACCTTCAACATAATTTAAGTAGCTACATTCAATGTCTCGGATTATGAATCAAGCTTGGCATCGAAAAACTCGGTATATTCTTACTGGATATAGCAACAATACCCAATATTTACTGCTCCTACGAACTATAATTATCACTTCGAAGTGGAAATATTAGGAAGTTTTAACCCCCGCAAGCTTGACTAGCTCCGGAAAATTAGGGGTTCCCAGTCCCGTCACAGGATCCCAACCCGTCGTTGCCGGGAATCCGTCAGTGCCACAGCCATATGGAGTTCCGATTGTAATATCGTTCAATCCTTTGTAGCCCTTGGCATATAGCCATGGGTTGAGGAATCCTAGAGGTGACTTTCCAGCAGCAATAAGGGCGTCGTTAACGAGAGAAATGATACCAGAAGTGAGTGGAGTACTGGCACTAGTGCCGCTGATCACACCCTCAGTGCCATTCCAAAAGTACGAAAAGTAGAACCCTTGAGCTGAAATATCAGGGTATCCTCTCCCTTTCTTATTGTATAACCCATTATACTTTCCATTCAGATTATTGATATAGGTTTTGACTTCCTTCTTTTGATAGTCTGGCGTGGAGAAATAGTTGCTGAAGCCGCTGCCAGATGACCAGTTTCCATGGTGTACTCCGTCGGGTCCGGTAAATTCAGGACGCCATGCGACCACTTCGGGAGAGAATTCCTTCGTGGCACCAACTGTAGTTACATAGGGACACTGATTAAATTAGACTCGTGATCATATTGCAGTAGAGAGAAATTTGAAGCTTATCCACAACGAATGAACGGCTATAAGTGAAAATAACATACCGATGCAGGGAAGCTGGGCAGGAATTTGGTTGTGTTCTTGCCATCATTGCTGATACACTCGGACGCATCAAAGGAACCAACACCGTCATCGCCACTAGAAAATAAGAGGGAGGTGCCTCGTGCTCCAACGGCAGCGAACTGTTTGCAGACGCGTTCCGCGTAAGATTGGGGAACACTCTGTTCATCATCACCGTAAGATGTGGAAACAACCTGGGGAATGGAGTTTTGGTTAAGAAGCCAATTCACCCATTCAAGGTAAGGCTCATTTGAGTTATCAGGCGTGGAAGCGCTGGGGTTGAATGGCGGGCTTCAACAGTTGTTAGATTCTGAAATATCAGGTGAGTAGATTTCAGCAACTTACCTGCCACCAGTGGAAAAACTGGTGATAGGAGTGCCCCAGTTGATTCCAGCAATGGCCTGAACATCCAAATTGGCCTCCTTGCAGCCTCCGTTCTCCAGGTCATCTGCAGTAAGGGGAGTATCGCCTGGCCCATCCGCAATGACAAGCTGCTTAAAGGTCTTGGCGACAGAGACAGCAGCAGGACGGAACTTGGACAGAAATAGGGATAAATCTGTGCGGATGGGGTGCTCACCCAGGTAGTTGGCGAAACCAATTTTGTTTTTCCCGGCAGCTTGAACTTTGTAGCCTTTAGTCTTGTATAAGACCTCGAAACACTGAGGAGTTACCGAGCTGATGTTGCATAGATTGCTTAAATCATCTCCTTGAACTTGGGAGTAGCTTGCGGTAGCGGAATCCACTGCCCCGACGCTCTCAGCGATATGGTCGACGCTTTGGGCATGAGCTCTGAAAAAGGATGTCGTAGGTTGAATCGTCTCAATGTGTTGGTGCAGATGAATTGGAAGAGACCATTGCGGTGTCCGGAAGACTCGGTTGCCGTTTTCGTGCTCAAAGGTATAATATTCAGTATCCAATAAGCGCTCGACCGTGCTTACTGGGAGAGACACCGTAATCCAGTCCTTAGCAGCACTGAGATTCGAGGGAGTGACATTATTGTCTTCAAGCCACTCAAGGACAAGGCTCAGCGTCTCATCGCTCGGCTTGAGCAGTTCATTGACATCTTCGTGGGTAAGATGTTTGCCATAGCTGGGATGATCAGGGTGCGAGACTTTGTTGGTCAATTAACCGTTCCAGATAATGTGTCCTCAGCCTCAGGAGTCCTCACCTTCATAAAGACGCTTCTCGAGTTTGTCAAAGTTGCCTTGCTTCACGCCGATCTGCAAGTCAATGATGTGACTAGCAGGAGCACGGTCAAGCTTCTGCCACCTCCTCGGAATGAAGTGCGTTTCTTTGACTTGGTATGAGCTTCGGGCACGCGCAGGCATTGCATTAGCAGCCTGCGCCGCGAGCGCCGAAACAATGAGAGCGAACCAGACCATGACGCCAAGAAACTGTGCTTAATCGCGCGGTTGGCGAGAATGAACGCGGAAACAAGCCAAGAACGAATGTTGCTTGGCATTTATTAAGTAAATTTTGAGCCAACCCATTGCTAGATCACTTATCATCTCGACATTACCCGTAAAAAGTTCCTGCGGCCACGAACATGGGGCAATTGTGGGCACCTGTTTTGGGAAGGTGAGCGTCTTTGCAGGAAACCGATGTGGATCGTTGATATCACCGACAAGGGTATTGTATGGATAAATGGGCGGGCTCCAATCGCGGCGAAATGCCGCCTATCGGCGCCTGCCTTATCAGTGAACAATAAGCCGTTGGGACATGGTTTCTGTGCACTTTTGTAGCTCCGCAACAATGCACCCATAAGTACACATCCCCGAATGTTGTGATATGGTGTGATGCCAATTATGAGTTCTTAGGTTTAGTCGCAATGGTAAATATTACGAGATTGCGTGTGTAAAGAGTATGAAAACAACACCCCGACGGCTTGTTCTTTCCTCTGATTTTTCTTCATGAATCATTGCGATATCCTCATGTCCAGTCTGGAAGCAAGCCGATCAAAAAATGTCTTTATCAATAGAAGAAGTTTGATTTTGGAAATATCACAAAGGAAGAAGTTCAAAAAGGACTGGCAGCCTCTTCTCTGTCGTACCAATTAGTATGGTTTTTATGCTTCGAATGCAGGCAACGATTCAAAGTATGCATTTGTATTCGAATTATTCCTCTTATATCCGTAGTGCACAAGCCGAATACTTTGCCAGCTGGGCAAGTGAGTGGCATCCGAGATAAATCAGTGTCTAAATACAACTTCAACTACCCAAACCTATCATGGTCTTTTTCAAAGGCTGTCTAAGGCTAAAACGCGGGCTGGAGCGATGTCAAACTCACGGATGGACCCGGTAACCTCAACCAACGGTTGTTACATAGATCAGATACCCGGGCATAGCCGACATTAGGATTTAGATAATTGGAAGATAGTGAAGACTGCTGTTTGCGTCGAAACATCATAATAAATAACATACGAGCCCGAGTTATCAACCTATTAACCACAGGCATTGTGAAGGCTGGCTAACTGAGCATCAGGGTCAAGTTGTGATCGTCATACCGATCGAAGCTTATAACCTCGAAGCTGACGGTAACCTCCAACGGCTGACAAAGCTAGAATATATTGAAGACATAGATAGATACCTTCCATACTGACAGAAATCAAGACCTTCTGAATACAATTGGGATCATAGCTACTTTTTGATCAGTGATAAAATGAAATTTGTTCAATTCGGGGTTGTTCAGTTGTTTAATACTTCTCTCACTGCAGAGACACTCCAGATATCAAGAGCCAAATACCCTCTAGCTTGATGCCAAACCCACAAAGCCTGGAATCTAGTTTGCATTGCGGATTTATCCCTGGATAGTATATCCTCCAGCCTTATTCTTCTGCCAGAATTCTAATTTAGTTATCAAACTGAATATTTGCGAAACTTGGGTCTCTAGACTGCATTTATAAATGTAGTGGCGCCAGGAGACTAGCATTGAATAATTGTTGCCATAATTTTGACAGTATTCCCGATGAGTAGTAACCAGTCAACTGCACCATAGCCTTTGTTGGATGTGAAAATGTTACAGTCGTGGGCAAATTATATCGGCTTTGATACCACTTTCACTGGCTTTATTTTCCAAATATTGCATTGCTTCGAAGGCACGAGGGATTATCCTGTCTCGCAATCCAATCCATAATTTTGCATTAATATTTGCCATTTGGGTCGTAGAGGGCCCGGCGCTCGAAGTAGGGATCACGATCAGCCATTTTTGATGATGGAGGCGGACTGGAATGCACTGGTCTTGGCGGGGTAGGGAAACCATCTTAAGTATTGGGAAAGGTCTGATAGAGTTCATTATCTCTGACTCAAGAGGCTTGGAGTTGTGATATTAAAGTTGATTGTTCTGTTGGTTAGGGCAAAAAGAAACCAACAACCATAGTTGTCATAAAGCCTATATTTGTCTGCCTACGAGCTACCAGCCTAGGCGCACGCTCCTGGAAACACCCAGTTGAGCCTCCTGCTTGTTTTTTAACCAAACATATTTGCCATTGTCAAGCCCCAATAAAATAAATGCTGCTTGATCATAAAAAATACCTTGCTTGGAAACGTGACAATTGGGCGTTTCTTTTGCACACAGACAGGAATAATTCGGCCGCTATTACCAGAGATGTGTGGGAAGAAGAAAGTTGAATGCTATATTTACAAACTAGAGGAAGGTTACAGAGCCATATGTATTGAAACACTCGAGAGGCTTTCGACGGGATGCTGAGGCAAATATCACAGATTGACATCAACATGTATATTAATCACATTCAAGATGTTTATTCATAGCTTGCTAGCAGGCTGTTCTTTTACCACCAATCCAACGCATTTAATTTCAACATCTGTATCTCCAGGAAGGTTTCTGACAATAATGCATCTAATAGATGTTAGAAAAATGAAGGGAATAAAGCGCCGAATGTTTGTTGGTAAAACTTACGTTCTAGCAGGCTTCAATTCACCCCAGTAAGTCTTGTAGATGGCATTTACTCTACCAAAATCGTCAAGGCTTGTCAGATAGACGTTGACCTCAATGACATCATTCAGGCTCGATCCAGCTGCTTCGAGGATGGCACCCAGGCTTTGGATGCATCGATGCTGAGGACTTGGGTTAGAATGTTGTGGTTGGTGGATTGAAGGATGCTCACGGTGCGCTCCTCAATGGTTCCTCCGATAATGGCACCTGTTACGAGATCTTTTGCGGTCATGCCAGATGTGTAGACAAAGCCATTTGCGACAATTGCCTGGTTGTAGATGCCAGGGCGTGGCTTGGGTGCCTTGTCAGTGCTGACAGCAACTCGTTGGGAAGAAGACATGCTGGTTGCAATATGTAGAAATGATGAGACAATTATCTGGACCGATCCATTTGTGCTGGGTTGCGCTCTTTTATATTTCACATAATGTCTTGTTTAACCAAATGTCGGCGTGGCCTTCGGCGTCAATTTCCTTGCAGAGATGAGCAACTTTTTCATCATTGGCTATGAGGGAACAAACTAAGAAACGGAGACCCAAGTCCGACCTTGGTGGGGCTGGTGCATGTGGGGACTGACTAGCCATCACTAGATAAAGGTCAACACATACGTAAGAGAAGATGCGAATAGGACTGCACGCAGCTGAAACCTGCGATGGCAATAAAATTCGGATATGTTGCGGGATGAGAGATTGACAGGGTCATGCATCAATCTCTGACCCACCATGATGTTTTTCTGCTCATACCGCCCACTAGATAAGCGGCGATGGGTTCGCACATTGATTTATCGCCTCCCTCAACATGCTCCGACTACGGTGCTTTTGTAATTGGTCTATACTCTGTAAGGATAAGTGGAATTGGAAAGGCAAAGTCCAACGCAAAGCCAGTCATTGTGCCACACCGGACAAAATACTGCACGGCTTTGCATTAATTGCTGGAGTCTCTTCTGTCTGAGTTGAAGCCCCTACCATTGTTCAAATGAATTTCCACTTTTAACCACCGATTCTAATCCTTTAATGATTGATCCAGACATGACAAACACAGTCCAAAAAAGCGCCTAGTAGGGATGCGAACCTCGAAATCCTATTTTATCTGTATTGGAGCGTTTTGTGGAGGACAAGGTCATTCAAATAAACGTGCAAAAGCTCGGTAAGAAGGATGTCCTCTGGTTATTTTCGCCTCTCTATTTGTGTCTAAATAAATATGTATTGACCAGCGCATAGTGTGAGATGTGATTTGACATATTTAATACATTTTGCCTTTTCTCGGTTCTTCGTTTCTTTCATTCATTAAACAAAGCCTAGGTTTCTTGGATGCTAAAATGTCTGAAGTGAAATTACGCAATCGACCTCACATTCAAGTTCTACCATTGGTGTTTTGGTACTAGGTTTGGAATTGCTTTGCGTGTCATTATTAACCTCAATTAGCGGAAAAGAAATTCCTCACGGCGCTCTTGGATAAATCTCGCCCGGAAAGTTTAGGTTAAAAAGTACAGCAGCATTGGATGATATAAATGAGGTTGATGAAGATGGCGGGAAAGTCGTTGATTTAATCTCACGATTTCAACATGACGACCAATGTGAGTGGTACACTGAGGATGCCAGTGCAATCATACTGGTTGACATTCTTTATTATTTAAACCCCGAAGCGGTATTTATTACGTGTATTTCAAGAGATATTGCCTATAATTTAGATGCTGTTGTCTCGTTACTGCTATTTAAATGGCCTTTTGAGCCCGACACTCATATTAACAAAAGTGGAGAACGCTCACGTCCAACCTCCATGCAGATGTACGTGACAGAACTTCTGACTTAATAATGGGCATATGATGTTTTGATTGGTCCAGTTGGACCCATAATAGTGCGTACAGTAGAAATCTCAAATGGTATTGCATTGGCCCATTACTGAGCGATTTTATCACACATTCCACACCAGCTACTAAATCATCAACTATTGATGAAAAGTGGCACTATTGACTGAGCTTCACCACCAAGATATTTGGTGTCGATTAAAATAAAGGGAGAACCCTTACTATGTCAAAGATGAGACAGTCACTAGAAGGCCACGACGATGGTGTTACCTCAGTTGCCTTTTCACCCAATGGTCAATGACTCGCATCAGCCTCATTGGATAAAACTGTCAAAATATGGAGCATATCCTCTTTAACCCATTGTGCAAGGTTGATTCAGTTCGGCAGCTCTGTTGGAGCAGTTGCATTCTTGGCTGACAACCAAAGAGTTGCCGTCGGGCTATGCGTGAAGGATGAGGAAGATGGTAAGGAAGGTGAACAGGGTATAGTTCAATTCTGGGAAATTGAAAGCGGCTTGTGTGTTGAGAAGCTACCATATCAGGGAGCCCCTATTTGGAGCATTATGTTATCGCCAGACGGGACAATGTTGGCAACCGCTTCGGGTCTGACCATCAGCATGTGGGGTGTCGCCCAGACTTTAAGTCGACTTGTCTGGAAGGTTGACGATGCTGCAGAAGCAGTCTTGCGCAGTGATGGCACACAAAACTATGTCAGAACTGTTTCATTCTCATCGGACGGTCAGCACCTATCGTCCGTGTCATATAATGGAAATGTGGTAGTGTGGAACGTAACCAACGGCAGCCGCCTCTGGGCTACACAAGTCGATGGGCGTATCCCAGTTGCGGTATTCACCGGTGACTCAGTGGCTACCAATACGGGTACTCAGCAACTAATCCAATTGCTCGACCAGAAAAGTGGCACCTCTATCCAGAAACTGGACTACAAGGGCAGAGTATGTTCGATTGTTTATCTGGGCCAAGGTCGACTCGCATCCAGCGATGGAAACGGCAACATATATGTGTGGGATGAGAACAGAACCTGTGTACAGAACCTTCAGGGCCATTCTGGTATAGCGTATTCATTAGCATTTTCTCCAATCATAAAGGTTCTTGCCTCGGGTTCCCTTGACGCAACAGTTTGCATCTGGGATTTGAGCAGCATTTTTGTTGATCGGATGACCGAAGAGACCAGCTCCGTGTCATAGGTAGCTCTTTTGCATACCCGAGTGTTAGTGGCTTCTGATTCCAAGAGAAATATACATGGATTTTAATAGACTCTCTAGCAATATAAATCCTGTGCTAACAAACCGTCGAGAGAATATTGTGCCCGTCATTGTGTAGACAATAAAAAGGTGTTATCTTATTTGATCCATCGCAAGGGCTGGTATTACGCAAAGCCACAGACTAATAGCCGTCTAGATATAATAAATACCCTGTGGCAAGCTTTTCCTCCAATCAAATAATAATCAAGATATTTAGTCGTCATTGAATATCTCTTCAGTTTGCCCGGCAGCTCTCTTCATGTCCTCTCGCCATTTCTGTTTCACTTCACTCAGCAAACTCTGGTCTGACAAAACATCTACAGCTACACCGGCCAAAGCCTTGGCAACCCTAGCGGCCCTTTCGAAAGCATCCTTTGTTCCGGTAGCCTGTGCAAATTCGGGGTTATGGGGTCCCATGCCGTTCGGACCTGGGGTAATGGCGAAAAGAGGACTCAAACTCGGGATCGCATAACTGACATCTCCTTGGTCGGTGCTTGCACTTACGGTTCCTCTGATTTCGTCCTTATCCTGATCTACCGCAATCTCATCGGGGGGGTCCAGAGCATTAAAATACTTAGTGTAAGATTGGGCCATGATGCGGTTGGCAACGTGATCTTTGTAGCCTCTTCGAGGAGTGAGGACGAGCTTTGCGCCCGTGGCTAGAGCGCCTGCTTGGAAGCATGCTTCCACTTTGCCTTTGAGCTGTTCTAATCGGGCGCGGTTCTGGGCTCGGACACTGAATATTCCAGCAGCGTATGCATGAATTATATTGGCGGCTCTACCACCATGCGAAAAATAGCCCTGGATAATGTCGTCTGGCATAGTTTGTTGTCGCAGTGCTGAGATATTATTATAGGCTGATACCAAGGCGTCGAGTGCATTGATTCCCAGCCACGGGTTCGCGGCTGCATGAGCTTCTCGGCCAAAGTATTCGGCCTTGAAGCCATGTGTAGCCGTGGTTTTCATCAACGCGGCATTTACGGCGGCGTCTGGGTGTGAGATCAGACTGATGTCGACTTGGTAGTCTGAGTAGGCCCCAGCCTCCAACAGCTTAATTTTGCCACCCCCGCCTAAATGTCATTAATAAGATATCACTGTGGTTGTAAACAATCCGCACCTTCTTCCCCTGGTGTCCCAAACACGACCACCTTTCCAGTAAGCTCTGGCTTCTGCTTCATCAATTCGGAAACGGCCACGGCGCCGAGGACTGAGGCGGTGGCGATGAGATTGTGTCCGCAGGCATGGCCAATTCCGGGCAGGGCATCTGAACAGAGATGAGAATGTTTGTCAAGATGAATCATCTGGATGGATGCATCTTACCCATTTCCACATTGAATGAAACGACGGGACCAGGCCTTCCGCTATCAAACGAAGCCACCCAGGCAGTTTCCATACCATAGGCGGAAGGCGTTACGTTCCAACCATTTTGCGACTTCATGTAACCTGTCAGCGCATCATGAGCAACATGCTCACGAAACTTTAGCTCCGGGTTATCATGGATTCTTTTGTTTATTGGCCAGAACCTCGGGCCCAAATTGTTGACAATCTCGCTAATGTTGGGGAGAAGCGGGGGTGTTTCAGTGGCGCTGGACGAAGGTAGGTCAGTCGCATCTCCGAGAGAGAGAAGGACATAGTCGTCGTCGACAATTTGCATGGTCATTTCTCACTGGCGCTTTGCAATGCGCCCGCCAGATGAGGTGTGGCAGAGGCAGCTATCGGATCAGCGCGCCGAGCATGGATTGATGAGGGGAGATGTCGGAATCAATTATCGATCCACAATTTCGCTGTCACCCTTGTCACGTCTTGGTTTGGTCAGCAGGTAAAACAATTCTTCCGCAGTTTCTGAATCATTCAAGTATGCACGCGCCATGCTCTCACGAGCAATCTTAATTTGGACGTATTGATACACGTGATAAGTAGAGTCCCAAATCACCGCCTTCTACAAAGCATACAATTTTTCCTACTTGGAAATGTGAACCACTCTGACCTTCACTTCACATCGGGGTAGCATGCGCCGTCATCTTCGCTTGGTCTTTGTATTCTACCAAACTCAACTTTACAAAAATTACACATGACATAAAAATGACGTTTACTTTAAAATAATTTTTCATCGCAAAAATTAATAACTTTCTTGAGCAAGAGTCAACGCAAACGCCGTACTGCGCGTTACATTAGCGGGTAATCCGCCATGGATAATGAATCATTGGTCAATATAGCTGGCATAATTATGTCCAAGATATCAGTGAATCCTAACCTTTAATGACGCGCTTTAAAATGTCGACAAGCTCTTCTCCGCGTTGCCACAGCTCATTGTGGTCACCGCCTGCAGGTAGCTCTGCGACCGCTAATGGCATATCGGGCGAATTTCTCAAACATTGCCTCATAATTTCTAGTTGAGAGTACGGGACAAGATTGTCGCTTTTGCTTTGAACAAGGAAAACACGTTCGCCTTCCGGCCACTCGGCTTTCCAATCCTTGATTGCTGTGGGACATACTGCTTCCCAGACCTTTTCATCGTCACCAAACGCGCCGCGGGTAAATGCCTCGTAGAGAGGAACCAAGGCCTTGTGAGATTCGTCAGGGCGCTTCATGAAAGCGGTCAGATCATATAATCCGTTCAGCCCTACCAGCGCCCGCGGCTTCTTGAAAGGGATGTCCGCCGCATTCCAGCGAGATGGATTCATTGCCACCTGAAATGCAAGTGTTGCACCACAGCTGTGCCCCGCCAAGATATAATCGTTGGCCGCCCCGAGGTCTTGGAGGAAGCTCAGGCCAGTCAGAACGTCGCGAATGTGTTCGGGATGCTGGGCGGCACGGGCATTATCCAACGGTGCCCCAGCATCCCGAGGAGGAGAAGGATTGGTGGGGTGGTTGGGATGAGGGGAAAGGCGGTAATTGAGCGATGCGATACCAGCCACAGGAATGGTCTCAGGCCCAGCAGCGGCCCTTAGAAGGCCAATGGCCACTTTTTCAATGGACGATGAATCAACGAGAGGATCGCGCCAAGCTCCTCCGTGGATGTAAACAAGCCAAGCACCAGGCCGCTGGGGAGGCAATGCATTGGTGTTCAGTGGGTTTGGTGGATTAACTTCAGATGTCGGAGTCCATATGTCTACTGTCTGCAAATAGGTGCTGTCTTCTCCTGCGTATGGAACACGCCGCTTATGCCAACCTATTATGCCAGCACCGCTGTCGCCAGGCACTGCTGCCCAGGGGATTGACGTCCAGGATGCGGCTGCCATTGCGCCAGGGAGACTAAACTGCAGACAGATGCCTGTTAGTGGTGCTTTTCGTGAAATTGCCGATGAATGAGGTTCTATCGATGCATGCAACGCTGAGGTTTGTCAAAAATGGCGCCAAAATTTCCAAACAATTTCCCCAAGATGGATTCCATGCCTTATCTCACTGTACTATATAGCTGATGGGGCGTTTTCCGATTCCCGCCCAGCCCGTGTCGGATAATACCCTTGGTATCATGGCGGCCCTACAACTCCCCTCAGCGCGGTTTCTTATCGACAGCTTTTGCCCACTGTCAATTTCAGCAGCTTCTCCACATTTCAACCCCCAGGTAGCGAGTCTGGTCGGTGAAACACTCTACTTGGACTTGGTTTCTTCGTAATATTCGGGATAGCTAGCGCTGAACCCCAGGATCCAGCGGCCTATTATTGCGCCCCCAGCTGTGAAAAGCCGACTGGCGAGGCGCGACAGCCAGTCCCACGGCATTGGAATAGCTACGGGGGTGTCGGCAGAATGAAGCATGACGAGAAGCTGAAACAGATTAGGTGCCCTGCCCGTGTTGCGGCAGTCATCAAGATAGCCGAAGAAATTGCGAAAAAAGCGCTGCTCATTCTCGTAGGACTCCGGTGTGAGATGAATGTCGACGACAAGGTCCTCTGCTTGGCTGGCGTTTTCGAATCGGTGAAACTGACCGGCCTTGACCGACGCCGTGTGCTGGGCGCCTTGGCTGCCCGACAGGACTGCGAAGGGCGTCTTATCAAACCCCCTGTAGAAATTTCCGATGCCCGACTGCACACGGAAGTACTCGTCCTGGTAGACATGATAGTGATGGGGCGGGGCAACGATGGAGACGCCATGCTCAGTTGTCGTGGGCGGGATGCGGTGCGTCATGACAAATTCAGACCCGGGTGCTCGAAAATTCACCGCCGAGCGACCATTCTCGTAGATGATGGGATTGTTGGTTGCATTCTTGGTGCGGGGCGGGTCTGCAGCGCGGAGAAAGGACAGCATGTTGGTCACTCTGTTGGCGGGACAAGAAGTTGGAGGTTGTATGTGTCAATTTTCAAGATGCAGGATGACCGAAATTGATCTCAAGGGGAACAAAGATTAAATAAACCAGACGCTAAGGCGAACAGGCGAAAAACTCTGGTAATTGGTGTTCTGATGTTCCAATAGAAAAACAGCACACAAGCGACAATACCCGCTGTGCTTGTTGGCGGATAACGCCCCGCCAAGCAATACTTGGCGTGATGTGAGACATAACAGAGGAGGCCAATGCCACTGCATTATGCTATGAGCACAATTTGAACCAAGGTTAAAAAAAAAAAAAAGGCGGTCGCATTTGCCCAGACAATAGCGCCCGCAGATGTTTACCGTCAACAACGCTTTCAACCATTTCCCAGTGAGAGACTCATCGTACCCTTCGCTACTTTTTTGCCCCATCAATACTACTCTGACAAACATCTGATGTGGCATGCACCGTTCCCTATCGTCCCGATGAACTACCAACACGTTGGCTCGGCCAAATAGTAAGTTTTAATCCACCAAAGGCCACAGCCATTCTTATCCCTTTGTGTTGTTGACAATGTGCTCTTCCCAAGTCAAGTTAAACCACCTGGGCCGCTCTTGAATCGGTACATGGCCCAACCCCTCTACAACAAACCGCTTTCCCGGATTGATACCATTGATCAACCTCTCACCCAGTTCCAAATTCATCATTTTATCATCACAGCCATGAATCACCATGATCCTCTCCCTGCCCACCGCATCGGCAAGTTCCTTCAGCTGTTGAGCGTTTAGATTGTGACCACCAGCGGCCATCACCTGCATCCAGAAACCAGTCCTTGGAAAGTGTCCCTTCCTGTTCTTTATGGTTTCTTGTGCAGCCCACCTCTCATAATTTGTTTCAAACTTCCTGTATCCCCCATCAGGAATCTGGCATTTGAGTGTGTTCTGATTGGGGACCTCTGCTTCGTCCAATCCTTCTAGCCAGGACTGTGGGAAGCAACCAACCGCAGTATCATATATGTCTTTCTCAAGGCTTTTTGGGCGTAGTGTGTCGAAAGCCCGTACCACAAACTCCGTCCAAGGACCTGTATTCTCTATCTTGGCGGTGGTAGACCAGAGACCTAAACTGGCGATCCTGTCTGGTATCAACTGGCCCACGTGCTGGGTAATCATTCCACCCATGCTGCCGCCACCCACGTGAAGTGTCCTAGAATCAGTCCATCCTAGATGATTAGCAACCTCTACAACATCTTGAGCCATTCCCAGCGTCGTATAGCCGGATAAACAAAATGGGTGACCCGAATCTCCCATTCCAAGGTTGTCAATGAGCAAGAGCGCGTATTCGGTTCCCTTTTGGTGTCCAAAGTACAAAGTCTGGTTTTGAAAGTCGGATTTGGTGACACCCAAGCCCCCGATCAACTGAATAAAACCTTAGACGTGTTTGATATCAATTTGTCAAGTTCGGGCAGGCTCGCTCCCTCCAAGACACGGTGGTTACGAAAAGGACACAACGTACGATGATTTTGATGGGGCCATTGCCATGAACTTCCCAGCTGACTTTATGCGGGCCAATTTTACCAGAGGTAACTTCTAACAGGCCACTTTGATGGGGTTCTAATTCCCATATAGTAGTCGGGAATGCCTGGTGCTTCGAGACTTGCTCGATTGTTGGAAATGGCATTGTGATTGTTAGGGCTTCGTACTGAGGTGAAAATGGACTGGTTGCAAGAGAAAAGAGTTACGAAATAACTCAATAATCATGATGGGGTGGGCAAGGCGACGTCTCAAATTTAAGGCACCTTTGCATGCAAGCAACAGTTCCAGCAGGCTTCGTATCTCGCGTTCTGTCAAGCTCCACAAGGACCACTTCCAAAAGTCATGTGTGGCGCTAGCACAATTCGAGCGGTTCACTGAAATGAGAAGGGCCCACAATTTTGGGGAGGACACAGTGCAGAATTTGGAACTTTGTGTGATTTACTCTTTTTCCGTCCATAATAATGGAGAAGAGTAATGTGGTAATTGTGATGTTGTTTAAGAACTTTGGACCAGTTCCAAACAGTGTTTGATCTATCAAATATTGTCCAAGCTACGGTTATAGTTATAGGCACATTTGTTTTGAACCATTGCATTGCATGATCGATCATCTTGCATAGCCGAAGTCAACCATCGTAAGCTGGCGATAGAATACAGTCCTTTAAAACATCCATTTTCCACTAGAATTAAAAACTCTAGTAAACTATCCAGCAGCAAGCATTTGAAGGCGTTGATGAATTCATGAGCGATCGTCGCCTTATGAGCTGGACAGAGTGGTTGAGTTGTGCCCGTGATAGTTTTGCTGAGAATATACCTCCGCAGTGAAAAGTTGCTACAAAACATAACGGCTGCGCGGAATTTAGTAGGCGCTACTCCCATAAAGATGCTGGTGGGACTTACAATGAGAGGTTTTCTCTATCAGTCAGATCAAGCTGCCGAGAATCGACGATCTCCTCCGTTCTTTCTCCATTCTCGTCCAAGTGCTCGACGATGCCAGTATCTCTAACGAGACCCTGCAATTCTAGCAAGTCCCGCCTCTTATTTTCATTTTGCAAATACCATCTCAGGTATAGTACAATAGCGGTAGGCAGCACACAGGCCACGCCAAGAATAACACCCCACGTCACCAAGTAACGAGGTGCATACTGTGGTTGAAATAGTTGGGGTGATAATATGTTGCCTAGCCCGTATCCAACATGATAGAGGGCAATGACAGCTGTTTTCTTGGTGTGGCCTGCAGAACAGTTGGATGCCCAGATCATTACAACAGCGTAAGGGATTCCTCCGGTTGCCCTAATCCAGATGGCGGTGAGAAGACCCCATCTATTTTGCCAAGGAAGCGTCAACAACATGATGCAACTCACGATAGGCGGTATGTATGCTGCTGCAGAGAGCCACGCCCTGCAGTTTTTAGTTTTGGCAAGGATCCAGGCGGCGGCCCCGAGAGATATTAATGCCGTGACACCGTTGATGCAACCAAGCAGCGTTGTTTGAAGTGTTGTAAAACCAAAAGACTTTATAATTAGTGAATACTGGTTTGTCAACCCGTTCGCCATCTCTTGCGACCAGGCATGAAGAAAGAACAGCCACGTCTTGGGATCTTTTATGGCCTCGATGAACTGATATTTCTTGAAGCGCTTCTGTTCTATTCCAGATCGGTTTGATTCAATGCGAATGACGGACTTGGCACGTTCCTCAGGGGTGAGAAAGTGAGCTGTGACAGGACTTCCTGGAAAGAATATCCAAACAAAAACACCATATATCACAGTGAGAGTCCCAGTGATGACTTTAAAAAAGATGTTAGCTCTCATAAATAGAAATAAATCAAGTGCTTACCCATGAACCATTTCCATGGTGCAAAGCTACCCGTATTAATGAAAAGAACACCATAGGAGAGAAGTCCTGAAGTGATCGGACTTGAGTTTCCGCAAGCCCACATAAGAGGCATCAGAACAGCCTGCTCATCGTATGTGAAGAACATGGATAAAATGATGAGAAACGACGGGACAATGCACGCCTCGGCCAAACCCAGGAAGAACCGTACGACAAACAAGGAGGCAAAGTTGTTGCAGGGAATATGAAGCAATATGATGGCTCCCCTAGGCGTAATCAGCATATGAAGCCAAACTGGCTATGTCAAGAAGGGCATTATTACCAGATGATCAAGTTGATAGCAAGCCATCGCGCAACGGGAAATCTTTGTAGCGCTAAGTTCTGTGGCCATTCCGCTATTAGATAACCTAGGTAAAATATTGACGACAACCAATTATATTGATTTGCATTCAAATGGCCATCCTCCATGATGCCAAGAATTGCGGAACTTCCAAGCTAGTTGATACAAGTCAGGGTCCGTCACAAAAATTTATAACTCTCAGCCAGAACTGGTAAACACACCGTTTGCTTATCCACATACATCAGATGATATCCTATACATATAAAGGGCAAAATCCATCTGATGCACTTGTTGCGTATCTTGATAGCTTCCTCTGGAGTGGGTGGTTCAACCTTGACCTGTGAGAAAAGTTTGTAGCTTTCGTCCGCATCACGATCGCGCAGCTTTGGGGCCGGCCGCGCCCCATTTTGTGCTTCCGTCCAAGTGATGGTTGAAGTCTCACCCATGATAAAACGAGAAGGTATTGGTCATTTCCAATTCTACACGGTCGGATGTATATATATGCGTTGAATTGTTCCCGGGAAATGCTCATTTTGGTTGTGTCAGGATGCAAACACCATCTCCCGCCGCAATGGCGAGCAGGCCGAATGTGGGGTTTAGTCTGGAAGTAGCGTCAACGGGCGGGAGAGGTAGTATCAGGTGGAGCGTGAAACATTCCTGTGGCGCCGAATACATGGGCTGATAGGCATAAGGGCTTTAAAGCACGGGATTAAATCCATTTGCTATCTCCATTTTTGTACAAATGGACGTGCGTCGCCAATCAGTGGGTTGGGACGTCGTCATACGAACCTGGTATTGCATCACCCATCCCAGGCACCGAAGTCGTTCCCTGAAACGATAAGATACCTAGTTTTGGTGATGATATATCATTCAATTCAGCAAAGCCAGGAATTTCCCAATGTATCTCAAACTGCCATGGCCATTTAATCAGTCTTGAATTATGGGAACAACAGTGATGTGATTCAAGGGGAATTCCGTGCGCTGACCGTCTGTACTGTGATCTCGAAGATGACAGAGTGGAGACGGCACGATGCTGCCGAGGTATTATATACTCCCGTAAAAGCTAACCTTGAATGGGCAATTAAGCCGTGTGAGCACATTATTATACTAAAAATTGAATATTTTGCGTGAGTTGGAAGTTAATCATTCTAGTTAGCAACTGTCTCAATTTAGATAATTCGAGCTAATATTATGAACGGCCACCCTTATTCTGGAATTATTTCTATTTTTAATCAGAATCATTATTGTGTTAGACATGGAATAACGGTTTAGTTTGATGCTCTTGACGATACTTTGTCGCCTCAGGAGTGTTCAATTTGGCTGTATTTTAGCTATGAAGCCTAAATAATATTTGCATTTCTACATGACTTGTCCCCCCAAATCTAGCGGCACTTTCACGACCCCACCATTCTCTTCAAATGCCGTCACAATGGGGCCTTTGTGGAAATGGTCCGCCGCAAGGGCAACCAGTTCATCGTGGATTGGATCGTGAGATACCCAGAATTGCAAGTCTCGCGAGGATGCAAATGTCAAAAACATCGATACGTTATAGCCTATACATGTTAAAACGCATTCGATATACGGTTTCCTTTGCGGGTTTTATGGCATACCTTGGGCTCGAGACGCATCTAAAGGAGCTCTGCTAGCTCCAGCTTTGGCGTCAAGCATATATGTGCGACCGTCTTTCATACATTTTGATGGCATGGAGTTGGCAAATCTTATAAGCTCAGATGCCACGGCAACTGTTGTAAGTGACCATAGAACGACTAGATATGAATGGCCAATTGTCTCAATCATCTTTGTACTGCATCTATTAGCAGTAATTTCATCACGTATGTTAATTAAGCTCAAATAATTTACCCGTGATCTTTGAAAAATTGAAGGATGATCTGATACCCTTTTCTGTACTTCTCACGCACGTTGGCGTCATCGAGATTGGCGCGCGTGGCCATCCATCCGTGAACCTGGTCTGGGAATGTTTCGACATATTTTGGAACAGTCAGACTCATACCAAATCTCGATACAGCACTAGCATCCTCGTCCTTCGATGCTAGCATACACATTGGTACAGTTACTCTTCTCGCATCCTCCGGGTTAAGCATGGCTGGATGAACTTGAGCAATTGCGTTAAACGGTGACTTATCGTAGCCGCAGAGTGTGACAACCTGTAAAATGGAAATTAGTACACATGGCTGTGTCAGAATATACCAAAGCAATAATAGGTGCAGTCGATTTCATCACACAATCTTTCTTCATAAATCTAGCCGGCATGCGTACTTTACCCCCCCAACACATTCCCACCGCGAGGAAACTTTTGAGATTTATGTTTTCTTCTTTTATATGTTCGATGATCGGTGGAATACGAGATGCTGCTTTCAACGGATTGGCAGTGCTGCTAAAAAAGTTCTGTAAAGCTGTTTGATCTTTATCAGCTGCTGGTGGGTACCAGGAAACATCTGCTGCTTTTCCCTGAAAGAAGTCTGGTATAAAAACACGATACAAATTGTTTTTATCACTTTTAGAGAGAATATCTGCCCCTTGCAGAATTTGGGGAGAAAATCCAAAGATGTCATAGACAAGAACAATGGCGCTTGTCGCAGAAGTCGATCCTGTAACATCTAATATTTGTCAACTACAAAGAGAACGGAGAAAACAAAAATAGAAAACCTCTCTTACAAGTTTTCAAGCCAGCTATATCCTCATAGGTACCATTTTCTACGTAACCCCTCGATATTACAGGGGGAATTGAGCAACAAGCCGATGAGTGTGACATGTTGGGAAAGATGCAGGAAATTGAGAAAGCCGAAGTATAAAGCCAACAAAAATTTCTGAGAATCGGTGTATAGTTGTGATGGTCGATAGCACTATATTCGTAGGTCAATGGATTAGTGGAGGGAGATATAAAGTATCGTGTCCTCGCTAGCGTTGGCAGCCGGGGGCAATTGTCGGACAAAAAAGATGCGCCGGTATTCCGGCGCTAGCACTCGCAAAGCTCCAGCTGTCCCGTGTTCTGGCATGTCCCAAACAACATTGCCATGCTAATTAGTATTTTGGCTAGTATTTCACCAATCCTCTGCTATTGGAGGCAACTTGTCTAGCAGTAAAGGAACTCTGAATTGCTGCATTAAAGCCCGAGATAGTGTGTGTGGTCGTGCAGTGGAGGCCCTTCCCGTACCATTGCCATATCCCTACACAATTGGCAAAGAGCTCCAGGGAGGTTTAGTTTATTAAGCCAAGTTACGGCATACATTAGTCCGATATTTAGTGATAAATAGTATTTTTTTGGTTAACAGAGATGTCATGAATGAAAAAGAGGGCCGTTTCCGCAGCTTGGAAATACGTTCCCTATACTATTAGATATTTACTTGAGTCACTTATGCCAAGTGCAAAATATGGTGGGGGGATAATTCTTAATGTATAACTTCAATCTATTTAGGATTTTACTATGTCCATATTAGCTGTATGTGCTTGGGACCAAGCAAGCCAGACCTCCGTCTGCCATCAGTACGGCCCCGTTAGTATAAGCACCTGCTGAAGATGCTAGATAGAGAATAGCTCCCGAAGCTTCAATTTCTCTCCCAGATCTCATTACGGTGGAGCGGGAGGCCGGGACAGAGCCCTCCTCTTCTGCTTTAGGGCCACTGGCCTTGAACAAATCCATCTGTTCTGTGAGCTCAGACCGAAAGCCTGCAGAGCATCAGTCATGCGTTTTAATAACAATATTTTCCCAGGGGGGCTTACCACCCAAAGCAAGGCTGTTGAATCTGATTTGAAATGGACTAAATTGGGTCGCCATGCTTTGTGTAAGAGCCCGAACACTTGTCTTGCTCAATGCATATGATAACGATCCATTCATTCCTCTCGTGTATGCTCCGATGCTTGACATGGTGATCACCTGACTTTTGGCAGGATAATCACCGTCCTTATTTCCAGCATCAAGTAGATCTAGGAAGAGTATCGTCGTGTAAAAGGAGGCGACAACATTAAGCTGATATGTGTGAGACCAATCCGTCCAGTCTTGGGAGAGATAGTATGATTGGTAGTCCTCAATAGTTTTAAGAGTCGACTTCTGATCATCCACCTGCTGGCCATAACGACCAGCGCAAAGGACTAAAAGGTTAATGTACCCTTCCCTGGCGCGGATATACTCAACGCATTCCTGAAGAGACTCTTTGGACGTTACGTCACCGGGTAGAGGGACAATACGGCCATGCTTCTACAATACAATTAGTCGCTATGAGAACAAACAAACCCCGTCGACTGACTGCTTGTCGCGCTGCATTTTCCAGCTTTTTCCAGTTGCGGCCAATAATGTAGACCTTACCAGCCCCGTTCGCCTCAAGTGCCCTTGCAAACATGAGACCAAGACCTAGCATAATTTTAGTATGCTAAGTAGGGGCGTAGCTAAGGATGAGTCCAGCATACCGGATCCACCTCCGGTAATTACAGCCACCAGGCTGGAGACATTGAAGATATCACCCGCCAGAGCATCGGCTCTGATGGACTGCGGCATTATGGAGGATGATATTCAAGTATATGACCAACATTTCCAAAGCACCGGAGTCACGAATAAATATAAATGGCGGCTTGTAGTAACGGTGGTGCCAGCCCGGATATCCATAATCGTAAAGATGCTCCGGTCGGAAGAACTTCTTATCGGCCTTTTTCTGGTTTCCCCGGAAGGTGGAGTGGTGTGGAACAATAACCTGGGAAATCTACAGATGGGAATCAGAGTTAATGGGCTGTTATACGAGTCTCTGTGTGTGTTAGGTTGGTTGTTTTGGGGAGAGTAAATGAGATAATCGGCCTATTTAATTGGACCGACTCCGCAGATGGGCTATGTGCTCAAATCCTGTTCAGGCCAGTCATGATTGCATGCGTTCAAATCACTGTATTCACAAATAGTCAAAATTATTACAGCCTTGTTTACTCCTCAAAAATTATTAATGTGTTGTTTGGATTGAAGCCTCGAGACGAAATGCGGAGGGTGGCTTAGTAAATGTAATAAATTATTTAGATACCCATTCGTGGGCAGTTCCCGTATTTTGAAAGGCAACAATAACTTGAATATTTGCGTATAAAGAAGTCCCAAAATGACTAATTAACAGCTGGGGTCGATTGTCCATTTTTGATTGTCACCTCCATTATACTGGTAGAGAATAATTCGTGCACCAGACACGGGGTTCGCATTTTCTAGGTCCACCACCAAGTTTTCATCACGTGCACTCCTAATACCACTTATTTATGTTAGTAAATGCACGTAGAGAGTTATGGATGAACTCACATAGTCCCGTCGTCATTTTGGTACACACCCCAGCCCATCATAGGGTCTTTAAAGCCGAAACCTCTCGTGCACGATAGCTGATCGCCATTCAGACCTGTCAGGAGGCATATTAGATCGCATTCATTGACTTATGTCGTTGGTATTACCGGAAGATGTCATCCATGTATTAGATGCCACGTTTGAGAAGCCAAATGAACCATCATTCTTTTGCTGTCTGGTCCATTTTTGATTTTCCCCATCATGGTAAGTGCTGCAATTTTAGTTAATACAAAATCAGGCCGGGGTTTCGATCACAGGAGCACAGTACTAAGCAATGAGGTTTCCTTGAGGGTCACTCCTCTCAAGATCAATAACAAGGTTTGGATCCATGGCGCTACGAATACAGAAGGATCCTTCCCATGCCTAGCAGATTAATTAGTAATCCATGTCGATAATTTGGAATCATAGATGTTGAACCCATACCGCCTACAGAGATGATTAGCATCAGACTATGGATATTATGATGTAATACTAACTTCCCGAAGGCCTCCCTGGTTCATGTCAAACAGTTGACTTGCAGTCGCAAGGCCCATGATTGTGGCAAAGACGGTAAAAGGCCTCATTTTGATGATTAAATATCCGTGGATGTGGTGCAGGTTGTAGAATTGTGATGGATTACTAGAAAAGAGCAATCCAGTTCGGCGGTGATGATTGAAATAGCTTTGAAAAAATATTACCTTATAAATGTTGCTCGAAGTTATGTATAGCTGCATTTCACGTTAAAGCCTGCACCAGCTAGAAAGTACGTTGCATTAGATGCTTATTTTAGGGCAGGGCACGGATACTGGCACACCTGAACGCATCATAATTTGATGAAACGAATCCGATACTATGTGATCTTACAGACTCAGGGCTGAGTTGGCCATGTCGCCTAGGCTAGGAGAAGTGCACGGGGTTCATCCGCAATATTTTGCCCGGCGGATTATTACGGGAGATTCGCCGGCATCGTGGCGCATCAAACAAAAGCCTCGACATTTGGGAATGTCATGGCTCACTTAGCCTTCATGCACCTCTTAGGAAAAAAGGTTATTTTAGCCCATGACAATGCGGTGGTACTGAGTGTGCATCTTATCGAGGCTAATTTGACTTTCTTCGTTGGTTTTAGCAACGATCGCTCGGATGTGATTACAATACCTTGTTAATTTGCTTCAAGGTGGTGGCAATTTGGCGTTTGGTCGCCTAACGCGTGCACAGCCCGGATATGCCAGATCTCGGCTTAATTACGGGTTTTTATATACCTCTTTCAATGCTATGAAACCTAAACACATTCAAGCTAGCGCAAGGAACACTTTTCTCAGTGATGGTAGAGTAAAGGCGATCTAGGGTAGGTAGGTGCCTCACTGGGTCAGATTTCTTTTTAACTTCACAATAAGAGGCGTCAAAATACCCCATACTGATTCCCGGTTCCAAGGAAGTGAATCACATACTATCAATTGTGGTTTCATGACCCATTTCCTAACCTAACTATCTTTCATCTCCTAAAAAACCTGCGTATTGAAATAAATTCTGCCCCTGCAAAATGGTAAATGGCTTATTTGTAGTAGCTTGGAGAATATGTGACCAAATTTTAATGTTCAAAATTGCCAGCTCTCGAAATGATTTCTGGCTAGCAACACGATAAGATGCGTCGATCGAATGACATATAGTTGTGAGGTGCAAACCGACTTCTGTTAAAATTGATTTTTCATCTGATTTCGCCATTAGCTAGTGTGTAGCTGGTGAAAACCCGAATCTGGAACATACCATCGTTTGGTGAAGAATTGCTTTCAAATTGATAGATCCATTGGCTTAGCAGAATAGTGCACTCAATGTTCGATATAAGAGACTCCAAGGTCCAGTAGTTGACCGTTGTATGGATGAAATATGTCGTACCTCCAGCCGCAGCTTGTGCGAGGGAATCAACGCACTGTCTCACTGAATGTAGAATAATATTAACACGCCAATTTTGGAAATATTGGCCATCGACTAGATCTTTGGAGATTCGCACTGGATCTCTGATACCTGATGGCTCCAGGATGTGGAGCTGCTGAGGCAGAGCCAGGCGTGCATAAAAAAGCTGTACCATGGAAGTGGTAGTCGTGCAGAGCTTTTTCCTGACTGGGGAGTGCAGCGTTGTGAAATAATCATTTGAAGACTTGGTTACTGAAAGAAGCAGCGCGGCCATGTCTCTGTGACCAAACACCTTAGTAAGTATAGCTTTGGATTTGATGACGAACCAATACCTGAGCTTAAGGTGCGTAGCAGTCCTTGTTTGGGGCTCCATTAGTGGCATGGATATGTCCCTTATTAAAAGCAGCTGACGAATCAAGAGCGAAGGGATGACCGCAAGACTGGAGTTTGTCAATTCAAGGAGGCCCGGAATTGCCTCGTTTCCTTTTAAAAGCATCTCGAATAGATCAAAGACACAGCTCCCTGTGAGGGGCTGGCCTACTTTATGCAGCTCAAATTCATCAATTGTCAAGCTCCATAACAGAGGGGAAACTGGAAACCGAACACCGGTAAACATTCCAGTGTTCGTAATTCGTCCTAATAACACATCATTGATAATTATTGTGTAAAACGCGAAGAATTCGGTTCGTCTCTTAGTTTCTGTTCTCACCCATGTATCGAAGTCGAGGTGGTTTATATCGGGGTTACTTCGGTCAATTAAGCGAACGTAATGGTCTAATCTAGACAGCAAAAGCGGGAGGTCAAGCGTGAGGGTGACAGGTTGCTCCAACTTGAGATATTCGATGAGTAATAACAACGTCCTCGACATGTCTAGGGCCTTCCTATGCCGGCATGGATGAGCGACTTTTGAAACGGACTTTTTTATGCTTCCTAGAATCTCACCGGCTGTTGATGAATTCAGAATGTTGTTGTTGTACCCAAATTTCCAGAGATATTGTGCGACTAGCCCGAAAGAAAGACCTCGCATATTTGGTCTCAAAAAGATACCAAGCACCAAGAGATATCATGGCCAAATTCATTGCAACATTATCATTGTTGGTCACAAGACTCTCATGGATGACCTGGATACGACTAAATTGGAGATAAGCCTTCGTATATCTTTTTATCGATGATGGGGGAGGAAGGCTAAATGCAGGATTCTTGCCCATGTACGTGCGTAACAAATCGCTTGAATCGCCTGGTACCATTGTATCAGCTCGTAAGTAAGATGACAACACCTGCATGGGATTATAACGTGGTGTTATACTTAGCAGGTAGTCTGGCTCAGCCTCCTCCCCTATTGGTGAACATTCGATGCTGATGGCATCGTGACATGTAGAAGCTGTAATTTCCCCCTCCACCCTGAGGCTTTCATCCTGAGAGTTTCTGCTCGAGCGAATGGCATCGACCATTGATCGAAGGCCACTACTCCTCACGAAATCTTCAAAATGGGACAGCGGGCTTTCGGTGACAGATTCTTCGAACCAAGCCGAACCTACGGTTGTCCCTCTTAGTTTGCTGAATTAATGGAACCTCCCATTTGCAAAGTATAGCCACCTTGACCAAAGAGTTACTGACGTATGTGTTGGTATTCTGGTGGTACAGGAATTTGACTTCTTGCTGAAGCGGTCGCAGAAGCTGTTGGATCCGCAAGGCCACTAAAGCTGCCATCGTCGATACCGCAGTCAGGGATTCTCGTGCCCTGTATTTCTGATAACTGTGATAGATTTTCAGAAGTCGCATGAGAAAGTCTTTCGTGACGCCGAAGCAAATCGCGACGACTGAAGCTTGATCCGCAATGACACTTGTAGGGTTTCTCCCTGGTATCTAAAGGTTCAGGGTTAGTACATCCGGAGGGTGGGTGTGGTATTCGCGAAGTACAGACGGATGCGAGTATGTCGTTGCAGGTGCTCAAACTTTCGAAAACGACGGCTGCAATGTTCGCATGCATGCAGCCGGCCATCTTCAGTATTGGGATTGATACCGCGATGGCTGTCTTTACCATCCATGATGATGTTGGAGAATCTCCAACTGTAAAGCCCGAGTTGAGTGGGGACGATTTGGAGAAGTATGGTGGGTATTGTGGGCCGGTAAGAGGAAATGTTGTCCAATGTCAAATCAAGACCCTCAAGTTCACGTGATTTAAAATCTGTGATGGTTTTAGCGGGATCAAGTGGCTCGAATGATGAGTGATGTGTATATGCACTTCACCTAACTACCAAGAGAAAACCTTGACAATGCGACCTCGAAGACGATTTGCATTCCCACCTGCGAAATCAGCATGTACTGCATGGTAAATTTCCTATTTTGAGGGAAGCGAGAAGGCCCGCTAATACCTAGAAGCAGAGCATCCCGAGTACGATGCAGTGGAACTAGTCCGTGCGATCGCGTGAGCAGTCTTGATGGGCGCTGATTGCCATTTGGAATGGCTGTTCTGATTTGAACAATAGTGTGTTAAGAATAACCGAAGGTGTGCTTTCACTGCAAGCCGGCGTGGTATTAGAGAGCGTCCACTTGAAACCCCAGAGGTACCATGTGTTGCCTCGGATATTTCTGGTCAATCAACTGCAAATGATCAATTGACCAATCAAGAAGAATTCCCAGATTTTCTTCCACCGCTGTCCGATGATGCATTCACTACATTTGAATTTGATGATATTTTCAATGGAAGTTCGCATATGGACTTGGATGGTTTCTTTGCAGACGCGTTTACTCTGCCAAACTATCCGCAACCAGGAGTCATTGATAATGTTGCTGAAAGTGCACTAGAGCCATTGTCTGAAGTTGCACTAATGTACAAATCCGACAAGGAGGTGTAAGTGAATTCGTCATTTATTTTGGCATACTCCGAGAAATGATATTTTGGTGCACAGTCCCACAGTTAACACAATTATGATAGGATACAGCAGTATTACCAAGAAATACACCCTGTGTTTCCCATTTTACCTCCCCCAATTGAAGAAGACATTGAAAATCCATTGGAACCACGGATATACCCAGAGCAGCCCTCTCCTGGGTTTGAGACATCTTCGCCTCTGGTCATGGCCATTTTATCAATTCTCGTACTAATACCGAGGGAGAGTCATGGATCTGATGCGGCTGGTCTCAAAATAGACACTGGATATTCTCAGTCCCTCGCCACGTCTGCGGCTGAACGTCTGCAAATTCTTCGTGATGACCCTAATCAATCGTCTGCTTCATCACCTTCGCCTCTTCACCCTCGCATACCGATTGAGCTTGAAGTACCAATATCTTCTTGCCTTCTCAGCATCTATCAGTACATGTATTTCGGCGACTTTGATGCCATGCAAAGATTTGCAAGACTCGCCTTTGAATCATCGATTAGCTTGTCATTACACAATGTCCCTGAGGATACCAGTCCATTTTTTGAGTGCAGGAGGAGAACCTGGTGGATGAGTGTAAGATAACGAGCCCCTCAAAACGATTATTGTACTTAAAAGAGAGCTTAGTATTTATGTATATGCAACGCAAGTATCATTACCGGAAAGGTAGCTACTGAGATCCAATGAATTAGGTACAAACACTACTGATGTTCCATTTAGCCACCATCCCCACATCTCGATGCCAGCCACTATAAAACTCCATATCCCTCGGTCAATTCAGAATCCAAGGTTTGTAATACGATGCTATGGACTTGATATTCTCTGACCTATCCAGCTATGGTACCGATACATCCGTGCAGAAGAAACCCTGGTTGCCTCCACCCTGTTGTTGGTTGCTCTAGTGAAGGGAGTCAAAACCAATTCCATGGTGCCCAAGATTCGCGAAGGCCTGAATACTATGGATACGCTCATCAAGTCACAATTGGATAAGGTTCCCATGGAAGATGCCCTTGGTCTACCCCCTGACCTTCTGCCGGAAGATAGAGTCGCAGCCGCTATGACCAAAATAACTCGGATACGGTTGCTAAGGTACAATAACCAACCCTGATTATTTAGCATGCTAATAGAATAAGTGCGCGTATAAAAACGAGACGATATCGAGCTTTAATGGAATCTGTGAATGGACCATGGAACTCAGAACCTCTCACAAGTGTGACCGTCTCGATACATCCTACTCTCAATACCTCCGTGGATCAGGACTCAATGGAGATGGCATCTCGCATATTTCCATTCGCCGTGCAAGAGTCTTTGGAATTATGTATCACTGATTCGAAAATTATCGCGAGATCTCTTGAAACGCTTAGTTTAGATATGAATGGTGAGTGAACTGAGCATCATATGGCGACCTGTGGAATTGAACACTGATGATCATAGTTGCGCCATTCGCCTGCTCAGCAATGCTAGCTGGATACACCTGTTTAATGGTATATCATTTTAGAGAATCGACACTTGGCTCTCTAGGACCTAGGGTCTCTAGAAAGAGTCTTGAATCGGAATGCAAACAGGGTATAGAGTCTGCAATTAGGGCTATTTGCAAATTTTCTACGGGCTTTGCATCTCTCAAAATGTTGGCTGGTAAGAATTTGATAAGTTCCTTTTTAAAACGCGCATAACTGACAACATTTGTGAGTAGATCAGCTACGGACAGTTTCAGTGGCATGCGGATTGACTTGATGTTTTCAATTTAAATAAATCCATAGGCCATTCACACTTTCTAAACCCTAAGTAAAACAGACTACTGGGTAACTACATTATCTACTCAACTTGATGGGCTGATCTGTGGATCCGGCAGATTTAATTAATACAACATGCTGGAATCAGTTCCAAGACCGGAATGATGCATAAGAAGTGATTCGCGGATAAATCTAGAACCATATAATTAACGATTGTTGATTCAACTTGTTGAAGGGTTATCAATGTCGACCAAGATAACATTAATGCGCGCGAAACATATTCCAATATCGCATTCTTTTTTTCTTGTCCAATGCTAATGCACTGGAAGCTAAGACTCTATAATGTACATGATGCATTTGTTCTTTGGAATTATTATAAATGTACCCGACGGAGGTCAGAGAATCCCGAGATCATTAGTTGCTCCCATTCTGTGCCTTACATGCTTTGTAATTCGGGTACTCTTTTCCAGGCATCGACCCACTTTGGGTTCTGTACCAACCAGGGTTGCCGGCATTCTCCAAATGACCTTGGCCCTGCTAAGATCTCCGGGTGACAATGAGAGAAACAGATCCACAAGAATCCCGAAATGGGTTCACTATATAATAGAAACCTAACAGCTATTCTCACCATCACGCAAACCTACGATCTTCCATACAGGGTGTGTGTATTTAGCCCAAATATCAGTATTCGGTAAGACATATATGTTTTACGTGCCGGAGG
Source organism: Calonectria multiphialidica (assembly GCA_020623665.1). Classification (NCBI taxonomy): domain Eukaryota; kingdom Fungi; phylum Ascomycota; class Sordariomycetes; order Hypocreales; family Nectriaceae; genus Calonectria; species Calonectria multiphialidica. The sequence goes on from JAHVYC010000078.1 coordinate 99,178, forward strand.
AAAACTTATTGACATATTCTCAAGTAGTGCTACGCCACGATGTCGACATTGCAATATTACAACGAAGCTGGCGCTGGTCAAAAACATAGCGATGCGTGTCACTATTCCCAAGCTGTTGCTTTGGGAAACATTGTCAAGTGCTCGGGACAAGGGGGTTGGGATACTACCGGAAAGCTTGATGCCAATGACCTCAACGGTCAGGTCGATCAAGCATTTGAGAATGTCGACCGAGTACTACAAACCGTTGGTCTCCGGGGGTGGGAAGATGTCTACTCGATCCGGTCTTATCACGTTGACATTGGAGCTTCCTTCAATTATATGGCGACAAAATTGCGGGAGAGAATCCCCGGTCACCGTCCAGTGTGGACGTCGATTGGAGTTTCCCGGCTCGCTTTTCCGCAAATGTTAATTGAGATTGAGGTGGAGGCATATAGGAAAGACCAAGTCTAAGTTAAATATTGTTTCTGAAAATAGGCTTGACTGCGGTTTAGAATTTGAATAAGCCAAAATGCTCCGTCTTCGGCGAAAGATTTGCACTCTTTTCCTTGCCTCTCAGCAACCTGAGTTGATCTCCCACAAAAATTAGCGCTGCACAATGCTGGTTAGCGCTATCGCCCCGCCGTTGAATCGCTAGTGCAGTCTGGCCTGCCGCTGCGACACTAAATCCCAGATTCGTTGATAAGCCCTCGGACGAGGCGTTGGCCGTATCTGCGGGGGAAGCGTCACCATTGGCTGGCAGGGAATGTGTGCCCGAGGCCTGCTTGCACTCTGGCCGCACCATGCCAAAGATATATCATCACCCACCCACCCCTCAGTTATGTCGGCCCTTGTCCGCTTTGATGCCTTTCCTGCTTGAGCAGTCAATCTAATGTCCGGATCTCACCTCCCAGCGTAATAATATCAACCCATATTTGACAAAAATAAAATACCTGTCCACTCATGCGGCCCGCGAACAACAAGCGACGTGGCAAGCCGCGCGGGATTCGCCGGGACAGGGACTGTGGCAAATGCAAGCTCCGCGGTGTCAAATGCGACCTGAACAGGCCTCGCTGTTTGCCGTGCGTGCAGGCCAATCTGCCCTGTGGAGACTACCCGCAGAGGGTCGTCTGGGCTGGGCAGGCTCCAGCTAAGACGAAGAGAATTTCCTCTGGAGGGTTAATAAATGTACCGTTGACGATAGGAAGTCTCGCGGAAGAAGAAGCTCTACCCACATCCCCAGCCTCGACCGACTCACCAGATGTTGATCGGAGCAGCTTTATCCAGCGCCTGGCCGCCTTCTGCCATCAAGTTGAGTCAATCCAAGGCCAGGCCATAGGCGACAGCGACTATCTCTCAGACAAAACAATCCGCCTCGTCGCTAGCCTCCGGTACTTCATGCAGGTCCGCATTGACAGATTTCCCACTACTCCACCCAGTGACTGGGATGCAACTGAGTCTGCGGATGCAGCGCAGCATCGACTGGCGCTTTTAATGGAGCTTAATGAGGCTCTCAGCACCGCAAACCCGTTTGCAATTTTGGGAATCGCAGCTTTTGCGGTATTCGATGTCTTTGACAAGGCCTTTGGGGACTGGCAATGCCACCTTCTCGGTGCCAAGTCCTTGCTTGATTACCATTGTCGCGACCAATGCGACCTGCAACGGCTTGCAACCAATGTCCCAGGGCTCCTGGAAATTGTTTCCAGGCTCATTTGGTTCGACGTCATGGGTTCGGTTGTACGAGGGTCTCGCGGCTTGATATTTGACAGTTGGCATCTTGAAATTCTCAACGACAGCTTTTTTAGAGTGGTGGGATGTCCAGCCGACGTATTCAATCTATATCTTCGAGCCGTAAGGGGAGATGTGGTTTCCAACCCTACAGAAGTCTATTTTCAGGCCATGAATCAGCTCCTTAATCTTGATACGGAAGCGAAGGACCGAGCTCATTGTGCCAATGCTAATCGATTTGCTGCCATAATAACAATAATTAGTCAGATAAAGGACCAAAATACGCTGAAGTCCAGACAAGAGGTTTTGACGTCCGCCCTCGATCGACTGTGCCAGGTCATCACGTCGGTTCCACCATCATCCCAGTTTTACATACACCTGGCCACGCCGGTATATTTGGCAGGAATGAATGCCACGACTATACAGCAATGTGACATTGTGCGTTCTTACTGGCTGAATTGTTGCTCTGCTGGCATCCCGCGCTATCGTCGTGGCCTAGCCCGGTGCGAAGAGACATGGAAGGCGAAGGGCTTGGCATGATGCATCATGGCAACCAGGACCTCTTTATTGAGCCAGCACGCTGCGGATAGGCACTACTTTTGGCGTTGGCGAGATCGTGTTGTTGCTGATAACCTCCCGTCTGTGACGTTTGTTTGCTTTCCGAATGGGGAAAGGATAGCGTGGGTTTGAGCGATCAAATTCAAAGATTCGGGAAACAACGCCGAAAAGAAGATAATTCCAAAAATCGATAAACAACACTTGTCGTCCCAATGCAATACGAAGCACCAAATTAACTCCATAGGTCATGCCGATCCGGCCATGATTCGGCAGTTGATAAGATACTGATTCATCATGATGGCGACAATGCGATCCTAATCCACGCGGCACGTGAACGCCGTATTTGATTAGATACCACATTGGGAAACTAATCTAACGGCCCAACGAGAGGTCAGATGACCAACCGGCAAAATGCAAAGCCAGCTGTATTCTGCAGCGAGCCTAACCGGAATCGGACAGAGCACCTGCAGCAAGCGTCCACCGGCGAAGATGAGCAGGCCTATAAATGCTTGATAGCGATTTTATGCTGGGCCCCAATTCTGCTCGTTCGACAAATGCAACTAAAGAATCCATCATAATGGCGATTTCAAAAAACCCCGTTCCAGAATCATGGGAAGCCCTCGCTGCAAAGAAGCGCGAGGCTCTTCTTGCTTCTATCCCTTCAGAATGGCGCGTCCCTGCCGAGTTATTGCCTTCGCCTTCCCAAGACGACGTTACCAGCTGGCCGGAAACCTCGGGATGGTTTACGCCCGAGGAAATATCCATTACCAATCTTAGTGCGTCAGAATTAGTTGGTAGACTCTCCATCGGAAACCTGAAGTCCGAGGATGTTACCAGAGCATTCTGCAAGCGAGCTGTGGCTGCTCATCAGCTTGTAGGAAAGGACAGGCCATCTTTTAATGGATTCATGCTGAACGTGATATTTTAGACCAACTGTCTTTCTGAAACTTGCTTCGATCGTGCTATCGAAACGGCCCGAGAACGAGATGCCTACTTTGCTCGGACAGGAGAGCCCGTTGGTCCACTTCACGGCCTTCCCATCTCGCTAAAGGACAACTTTAATCTCCAAGGCCTTGATTCCACCGTAGGGTTTGCTTCTCATATTGACGATCCTGCCAAGACAGACTCGGCGCTTGCACAGCTCCTAGAAGACGCAGGTGCTGTATTTTACGTCAAGACGAATGTCCCTACAGCTATGATGATCGCGGAGACCGTAAATAACGTTTTCGGACGCACGACAAACCCGAGAAACCGAAGAACTACTAGTGGTGGAAGCTCTGGTGGAGAGTCTGCACTTATTACTATGAAAGGCAGCCCCCTCGGGGTTGGCTCGGATATTGGTATGTTGCCCAACTTGTCCAAAAGTTGCTTTCTAACTGCTTGAAAGGTGGCTCTCTTCGTATTCCTGCTGCTTGTACTGGCATTTTTACTCTCCGCCCATCTTCTGGCAGATTCCCGGTCCGTAATACTCGATCAGGAATGCCTGGACAGGAGGCCGTGGCCTCAGTCAATGGACCGATGGCTAGTACCCTTGCGGACGTAGAAATGTACAGCAAGGCTGTTGTTGGAGGCCAGCCCTGGCTTCGGGACGCTAAATGTGTGCCGATCCCCTGGCGCACTGTGGAGCTTCCAGCCAAGTTGAAAATCGCTGTTATGTGGCACGATGGCATAGTTCGACCTACCCCTCCAGTTGCTCGAGCCCTTCGAGAAATTGCGCGTAAGCTTGAGGAGGGGGGCTGTGAGGTTATTGACTGGGACCCTATGGACCAGAAGGAGGGCGTTGATCTTCTCGACCGCATGTTTGTGGCGGATGGGGGTCTCACCATCGAGAAGGAACTGAAACGTACTAATGAGCCCTGGAGACCTGAAATGATGGCATATGCAGCTGCAAAGGAACTTGGTACCGCCGAAATGTGGCAGCTGCACCTGCAGAGAGCGGAATTTCAGAATCGCTATCTTGACCGATGGAATAAAGCTGGCATTGATGCTATTTTATGTCCCACTATGCCCTTTAATACCGTCAAAGAGGGAAAGTTTCAGCATGGTAAGCAGTGCATTCCTGATACTTGAGGCATTGCGCTAACTCTTGCACAGTCGGATATACCGGCGTCTACAATGTCGTCGATTACTCCAGTGTCTCATTTGCCACGGGCATGTCGGTAGACAAGGACCTGGATAATCTTGAGGCCGAGTACGAGCCACTTGGGCCTCTGTGCGAGAGCATCAATAAGGATTGTAAGTCATAGTGGTCCTGTTCCGCAAATTGAGACTAACGCCTTCATAGTTGACTCGGAATGCATGCATGGACTACCGATTAGTCTTCAACTGGTTGCGCGTAGATTGGAAGAGGAAAAGGTTCTTTCAATGTCCAAGAGAGTGTTGGATATTATTGCATAGAATTATTATTTTGGGGCAAATATTCTTCGGCATCAAGCGAGTCTAATCACAGGCAGCTACCTTTGTGGCATCAATAGCAACATTTAAAGATTCCCACTGATGTACATTGATTGCACTTCAAATAGATATAGCTTTGATGGTTCTTTAATCAGAGCTGATGGGAGATCCCGGCGCCGCTTTCTCATTTTATCATACAACCACACAGCAGAGTGATGTAAGGGCGAGTGAATGTTCATGTCTTGGCAGCCTTTCAAATTTCTTGATATATAGATTAGGTATGGCACTGCATCAATCCCAAGCTCTATGTTGATGCTGAAGCATTGTAGCCATGAAAGAGGCGGGGTAATGCGCAGCTGCATGGCATATCTACCCCCACATTTGCTTTGCGGTGCTTTGCTTATCTTGCATCAACGCAACCCCTCATCTTCTGCGCCATTGCTTCCACCACTTGGCACTCGTTTTCCAGGTATTTACTGACTGAAAAACAAGTATATCGTCGCTTTCGTGTGCATCTGTCCAACATTCAGAACATGGATCCCCATCGTCTTTGGGTCGGAGGTCAGCACTTCGCTGGCAATGGCGAAATGTAAGTGACCAATGTGTCGATGAAGAACCCTGGCTCTAACGGATCCATTAGTCTTACTGTCAGGAACCCCGCGACTGGGGAAGTTATTGCGAAGTTAGGACGACCATTCTCATTATTGGCGACCATTCACTGATGTCGCGGTAGATGTCAAACTGGCTCGGAGGATGATGTCAATTCTGCTATCCAACGGGGGCAAGACGCTTTTTTATCAGGAATCTGGTCGCATTCTACACGTCAAGCTAGAGCAGACGTGCTCGAAAAGGCAGCGGAATTGTTAACCACTGAACTGGATCAACTAATATTGCTTGAAGTTCAACAAACAGGGCGGGCTATCCGAGAGATGCGTGCACAGGTCCCATCCCTGACTAGATGGTTCAAGTATTATGCTGCCTTGCTTCGGACGGAAGAGAGAGTGGTCCTACCAACGACGGGAAAGTTGCACAACTGGATTGATAGAGTACCACTCGGTGTTGTCGCTCAAATCACACCCTTCAACCACCCACTGTTGATTGCCGTCAAGAAGCTGGCTCCTGCCTTGGCGGCAGGGAATTCGGTAATTCTTAAGCCCAGCGAGCTCACGCCCCTCACAAGTCTTGCTCTAGGTCCTATTCTCAAGAAAGCTGGATTGCCGGATGGCGTATTTAATGTTATTCCAGGCTCCGGGCTCGTGACTGGGAAAGCTCTGACATGTCATCCTTTGGTAAGGAAAATAGACATTACAGGTGGAACCGCGGCCGGAAGGGCCATTGGTTCCATCGCAGGTAGCAACCTAGCCCGCCTCACGGCTGAACTCGGCGGAAAGGCACCAGTTGTTGTTTTTGAGGACGCAGATTTGGATGCTGCAGTCAACGGAGCGGCTTTTGGAGCATTCATTGCGAGCGGCCAAACCTGCGTTGCAGCCACAAGAGTTTTAGTCGAAATGAGCATTTTGGAGGACTTTGTATCAAAGTTGCTCAGCAAGTGCCGCAGCATTCGAGGACGGATGGGGTCGCCTGCCAATCCGAAGACAGCAATGGGGCCTCTGATATCCGAGCGGCAGCTAGGAAACCTGGAAGCTCTTGTCGATGATGCCATTTCAAGCGGTCATGCGACGGCTTTGTGTGGTGGCAAAAGGCTACTTGGCTCCTCTGAGCTCGACAATGTGGACTTTTCTAAAGGATTCTACTACCCACCAACGGTACTTGCCTCTACATCCGACAAAAGGATCTTGCAAAGCAAAATTTGGCGTGAGGAAGCCTTTGGTCCGGCGATTGTCGTGGTTGGGTTTGAAACAGAGCCTGAAGCTCTTGCCTTGGCAAACGACAGCGAGTTTGGGCTTGGAGCAGCAATTTGGACAAAAGATGTTAGCAAAGCATTCCGAGTCTCACAAAATATCCATGCCGGCATCATTTGGGTCAATACACATCATCGTAACGACCCTAGTAGTCCCTGGGGCGGAGCGACGAGTTCGAGTGGCGTCGGGAGTGAGAATGGAGTAGATGCCTACCATGCCTACACAACGACCAAAAGCACAATCATCAACTATGCGCCGAGTGAAGAGGCAAAAGTGATGGAGGATTGGTTTGGAGAAGACAAGACTGAAGTTCGGTATGGTTGATCTGGGCTGTGGCTGGCATGGGCGAGACACAAAGAGGGCATTCAATTTGACCACTGATGAACAAGCTCAGACAGAACACATTTTGGTTTACCGATAACGCTTGTGCACAAATATGATAAAATATTAGGAACTCAACAAAATGCTTCAACATATGCAAGCATCTAGTCAGTTTTATTTCAACCAAGCTGCAGTTGGTTCAGTCTGCGATATCCCAACTTGGCTTGTTTGGTGTTGTAACAATCTCGAAGCTGAAGCAATCGGCAGCTGGTTTCAGGCTGTATAGATAAGGAAGGCCGGTCGGGAATGACGAAATAAGCAAATTTGGCCCGCGAGTTTACGGAATAGGGTTAGGCTGGCGAGCAAAGTGGGTAGAGGGGCAGGGAATATGTGGGAATCGGAAGCTGCGGGCTTTTCAAACCCTCATCCGATTGGCTGCCAAGTTACGAGCACCTGTTGAGCCATTCAGAGGTGGCGCTGATGGGACAGGGTGTGAATGGGGATATTGCGGAGATGTGGAGCAGGTGGTTTTTTCCAACTGATGATTGCATTTATTCAAACAGTGAACCCCAGCGCCTCCATGTCTTCCCCTTACTTTGAATCTCTTTTCCACGTGTCGAACGAGCCGCATTGCATGTCGTATTTGCTGACCAATCGAAGAGGCCCCGAAGATGGATCAGGGTGCGACTGACGCCTTGCTGGCCAAGCACCCGGTTGGTGCGTGGATTCTGCCCAGGCCGTCCAGCATGGCTCATGTCGTCTCCTCAGCGCTCGGGGATTCTGCAGATAGTGCCAGGAGGAGACGAGCGGGTGGCAACAAGGCCCGGACCGGCTGCGTCACTTGCAAGGCTCGGCACGTCAAATGTGACGAGGGCAAACCGACCTGTACTCGCTGTGAGCTGGCCAAGGTCGAGTGCCAAGGTTATTTGGACCCTGTCGACAAGCGAAGGAGCCGCGAGGCCCTCAGGCGTGCCGCGCCGCGACTAATTGCGCCACGCCTAGTTTGCCCTGGAGATAGTCATACGGAGCCTACCTTGCTACGGCAGATCCCTCGCAGTCCCTCCAGCATACCCGCCATCAATCACAACGATGGCATCTACTTTGACTACTTCCGTCATCAAGTCTCCACAAATATGGCCGGCTACTACACAAGCCCCATTTGGTCACGTCTGATCATTGGTGAGGGTTTGCAGGATGACAGCATCCACCATTCCATCCTTGCTGTCGGCGCCCTCATTCGCGCCGTCCCTGAAGGCGGCGCCCAGCGAGGACTTATTACGGAGGGTACACCGGCTACTTCAACTGTCAACCCTGTAACTGGGCACCGGGAGACCGCTCTACGCCACCATCTCAAGGCAGTCAAGTCGCTGAGGCAAAGGATTGAAAAGATGGCGACTTCGTCTCCGAGAACGGTGGTGATCACAACACTGCTGCTCGTGGTGTTCGAATTGGTGCAAGGCGAAACAACAACAGCTGAGATTCTCCTAAATTCAGGACTCCGAATCCTCAAAGACTTTATCACCTTGTTCGAGAATAAGGCGGGTGGTGCATATAAAACATCCGCGGATGTTGAGTTCAACGACATGGAGCATGTCCTACCTTGCATAGCTGCCATGAGCCATCTATCTCACCTCTTTCGCCCAATGCGTCCCCATTTGCACATGTTCAAGATGGACCCAGAATTGACATTTCCCAACTCCAAATGCGAGTCCGTGTCTGAATTTTTCATTTCTTGGGGAAGATTTTTTACCCTCTCCGTCGCTTTCGTCGGACATTGTACATCCTCAATAGCTGAACCCCCCTCGAGCCCTCACCAAGTCGAGCCCATGGTTCGGCGCCAACAGACATTTCTGATGCAGCTGCAAGAGTGGGAAAGCATCATACTATATCATAAGGATGGCTCGCATCTCGATGACCCAACTAAAAAGTCTTTGCGAATCGCCCAAATCCATTGGCTCCTACTCCACATCCTACTTACGTGCTGCCTCGACCCATCACAATTAGCGTATGACGCCTTTGAGACCGAGTTCTGGGACCTCACAACCCAATGTATCAACTTGTTCCGGGATTGCTTGTCTCACCCTCGTCCAACCTCGGTACTATTAGGCCAAGGTCTACTGCTACCTCTTTGTACAGTCGTTCGCACTTGTCGAAACCATGATGTCCGCATGATGGCTGTTGAGGCACTCAACGAGCTGCCATCTTCTATGGTTGCATGGGATGTCATGTCTACCATGGATGGTATTCTAGGTGCGGTTTTGCTGGAGGAGATGGGGCGCGACCAATCCGGGTTTGTGCCTCCAGAATCAAGATGGATTTGGTTGGCGGACGATGCTGTTCCAGAGAGCAAGGGGTTTGCAAAGATTTATCAGAGAGTTGTCCCTGATGAGTACGGAAACCCTGTGCTTAAGAAGCTCAACGGTATTAATGATTTACGTGTCAAGGTATGTGAGGCAATTGGATGTGAAAGAGCCCACCGGTTGGATCCCGTAGAGAGCGATCAATTGCAATCTACAACCGTTGCGTGATAGTAGTGGGAATCAAAATTTAAATATCCCGTAATCCGCCGACTATACTAATTAATCTTGATGCCAATGTTCCAACCCTAAATATTAACGTCCTGGGTTCATGCTTCGCTTTCTAGCAGACTCTGACTAGAGGTAGCATTGGATGATCGAGGGTTCTTTACTTTGATCACCTTGAACAATATCGGATTCTAGAGCCACATTTTTAATAATTTGTTCTAGGAGACTAAAGGATAAGAATCAGTACATCAGATAAGGCAATAATACATCTGACAGTCCCCTCTGAGCAGAGCGCAAGTAGACTGCTGTCGGGCCTGACTTGATTGGTGTCGTAAAATCTAGCCAATCAGCCAACGCCCTATTGATTTGGCGCTCATTTTACCCTACAGGATTTTATGAATAAACAACTGGATCTGACCCACCGATCACTTTTGGGCTGGATTTCGATCCCGGCTGCTCGGACTTGACAGCCAATGACGTTTGGGTATGGCTTACCTTGACCTTCTCTTCGTGTTAATTGACCAATCGGGTTTCAAGGACATGTTGTGTTTGATGCCTTCCCAACACCTCCAGAACAGCATCGCACTCCAACAATGTCGCGTCATCCTGTCGTGTGGATCATTGAGGCGTCCAGCGATGCACATGACGCTTTCTCTGACTGGGCTAAATTTGAATGAGATCCCTCCGGGTCATACTTATTACGTGTAACCCTTAGGGAACTGCCCCCATGCGAAATGAAGCCACAGCTTGCAAGCCATATTATAAATAGAGGCGACGTTTCGCGTAGCAGTTTGTTTTGTTCCGTTCTCAATCAAAACGCCCATATTACTATTTGTAATTTTTCATAAAAAGACAAGTCACTCCCCACAGTCCCTGGACTAAGTTTATATTCGACAGTCACATTCGCCATGCCTGGATATGATGTTCAAGTTGCTCAACCAGTTGTAGTGTCGTTGCGTGAGCTAGAGACTGGTATAGTGAATACTGGCTTCGTGAAGCGTTCTTTCTTTTCACTCACATTGTATTATACAGGCACCCTCCCTTACAAGACGCTTGTGGAAGCCTTTGGCCCAGACTCATTGGGGATTTTGGTCGTCAAAGATGTTCCACCAGAGTTCGCTCGCCTTCGGCACCAGACATTGTCCTATGCTTCATACCTAGGCAATCTACCATCTGATGAACTTGGTGGGGTTTTTTATTCAACAATGTGAGATAATTGTGTCTAATATTCTATACAGCCAAGATCGAAAATCCCGCGGCCAAATATCTTACCGGGTGGTCCTTAGGCAAGGAACAGCTAAAGGATGGGCAAGCCGATACCTTCAAGGGATCATTTTATGCAAATTGCGCATTTTACACTGATCCTTTTTTGGAATGCGCCAGGCCTACAGAGGAATTCTCACCTGACAACTTTCCGGAATATCTTTCACCAAATATTTGGCCTGAAGTAAGCGTATTACCAGGCTTTAAGTCCAGTCTGGAAAGCCTTTGCCGGTTACTCATCGATGTTGCAGTGCTGGTTGCGCGCGCCTGTGATCGATATGCAGAACGAGAAATTGCAGGATATAAAAAGGGATACGTGGAGCATGTCGTCAGCACAAGCAATACGACAAAGGCTAGGCTATTGCATTACTACCCCCAGCCACAACAGACGTCGGACGGGAATGATGACGATTGGTGCGGAACTCACTTGGATCATGGCTGTCTCACAGCTCTAACATCTGCTATGTTTGTGGACGAGCACGAAACATCAGCTATTGTTCCTAACACTACGTTTGAGAAAACGGCTGGAGACACCTTGCCAGTGCTGAGTGAGATGGAAGCCAGCCCAGATCCTTTGGGGGGGCTTTATATCAAGTCTAGAAGCGGGCAGACGGTAAAGGTCAATATTCCTCGTGATTGCATCGCTTTTCAAACCGGCGAGGCCCTAGAGAGAATCACGAGAGGTAAATTCAAAGCAGTTCCTCACTTTGTGAGAGGGGTCAGGCCCTCTATGAGCAATGGAAAGGTGGCAAGAAACACACTGGCTGTCTTTACCCAGCCTAACTTGGGAGACGAAGTTGACGCCATTCAGGGAATCACATTTGGAGAGTTTTCTCGAGGTATAGTCAGTAAGAATACTATTAAAGTTTAAAATATACAATTACTATTCACATTATGAAGTTTGAATTAGGTAGTAAACTTAAGAATATCTCAATAGTATAATTATTATAGTTATGGGATAAAATTACTATCTAATCCAACGTTATGCCCGGTTAGTATTTAGCGGGCTTTTGAATAAACTGTCCTTTTTTTTTAATGTCATTGATTCTGATATAGGTATTTTATCTCTCCAACCCAGAGGGGGATTGAGTTACATACCAAAACAGGCAGAAGGAAAGTTCATGTAGATTTATAAATATAATCATTTAGATCCAAAAACCACTAAAAGACGATGCAGCTATCTGGTGTCTATTACAGCATATTAACTATAACAATTGGCCTGCCATTTCCTTTGTGTGAGACGGTAGAGTTCTGCCTGCCCTAGCCCTGCTAAATACCCCCAATCTGATGACCGAGTATCCAGGACCGGAGAGAGATTCCCCAATAATAAAGCCAGAATCTGGTTTAAGCAGCGGCGGCCGGGGTAGCGGTGGCTTTCTTTCCTGCATTGTTGTTTCCTGCATTGTTGTTTCCAGCTTTGGTTCCAGCATTGGTTCCAGCATTGGTGCCAGCATTGGCTCCCTTCTTAGCACCGCCCTTCTTGCCCTTCTTGCCCTTCTTACCCTTCTTGCCCTTCTTACCTTTCTTACCCTTCTTGCCCGCCTTCTTAGCGGGTGTAGCTTTGGCAGCGGCAGGGGTGGCCTCAGCCGCAACAGCATCCTCCGCAACATCAACCTCGTGGTTGCGAATAATAAGACCGCCTGCGGCCTCATCCACTTCATCCTCTTCGTCCTGCTGATCGGCAGGGTCTCGGGCCTGTTGAAATCGAGCCATGGTCAGTAACATTCCATCTGATGTTGGATAGTGATTCCTCACCTCCAGGTCCTCGAATTCCTCAATGTCGACAGGCTCCGCAAGAGGAGCGGCCAGGGCCGGCCCAGCCACAGCTGCCAAAGCGCCCTGGAAATTAAAAGTGTTAGCATAGTTCTATGCTTAATTAGTTACTGTCGCAACTCACGACGGTGCGGGAGACTCCTCTGCCGGCAGGTCCAGTGAACCCAGACACAGTAGCCGCGGCAACCAGGCCGGTAGAAAGGAGACGGATGACAGCCGAAGAATGCATATTGAATGATTGGGTTGGATAATGGAGTAGAACGATGGGAATTTTGCCTTTGGGTGATGTAAATTGAGAAGAAATTGAACTAATTAACTCGGCGCAGCCGGAGTGAGTATGAAATGAAGTGAAAGTGAAGATGAGTGAACTGTGTTGAATAGAAAGGAAGACATTCCTCACCGCTGTCAGACGGATGTTATATATACCTTTTTTTGACAAGTTCAAATCACCGATAAAGTAGACGAATGCGCATACTCATTGCAGCTTAGAGCGGTTCGGAGACGGTTGATTCCGAGACGTCTAACGTTGGGTACATGATTTTATTGGTTCAGATAGACCGCCAATAGACCAAAAGCCTGGATGTAGGAATGAATGGATGTCACAATAGGTCTCAGAATCTGCTCCATCGGCGACCTTGTGCCGGCGGTACGGAGAGGGTGGTATTTTTACAGGGCACCACGTCGGGCTAAACTGTCGATCAATCAAATACTTGGATACCGGAATGGATGGGGGCCAAACCATGGGATCCATCGGAGATTTTGTGCCGAGATTACGAGGAGGGTGGTATTCGGATAGGCTTGTTTTGTGGTTTAGGTAGCTTTACTCAGGGACCAAATTACGGTTGCGCTAATCATTGAGCTCGTGAAAGTAAGTTTTCTGAAACCCGAAGCTCTCCAGGCTTCTTAGCTTGATATGGATATTTTTTTTATGATGGCTGTCAAATATCTAGTGCTTGGCAAAGACGACATCCTTTTCATAGAATGTTGTACTATTTGTGCTACTAGAAGTGGGGCAGCCCATTCCGAGAGGATAATCCCGTGTTTTTTTTGGGTATAAATTGATATGGTGCAAATACAAGTACTAAAAATCTTGAGTTGGTTGTGCGATTTTCACAAACACCTCCTTGTTTGGTTGCTTCGTGCTGGGGGTTTCAGACTTGACATGGCGCCAAGTCAAACGTTCCTACTTGACACCCCGCGTTTCAGATGGAGCCGTTCGAGCCGGTGGGCTAAAAATGACCTGAAACTCGGAATTCGAGCCGTCATTGGGACGCGTCGTAATTGCACCCAGTGGCCCCTTCATCCCGTCTTTTGGCACCTTCGGGTTTCAATCTTGGCGTAGATCAATGTCACGTTGGCGACACGGGGTTTCGGTTAATGCTGCCGAAATGTCGCGACGAGCGACAGGGCCACGTAGCACCAGGCTTGGATATTCGTAGCGAGCTGTATCAGACAGACAGCATCCCATGGATTAATGTCTAACCGAGAAGCTATCTACAGTACTGATAAGGGCAAAGGCCTGCTATATGTTTGGCCGTTGGAGTTGTGGCCTCTTTCTCTTTCTCAGATATTCTACCACAGACTGGTCAATTGCGCCCTGGTCTCGACTGGACGTAAAGCGAACTATCACTATCGTCATAATCATTTATAAACTATGACTCATAATAATTATAATGTGTTAAAAACAGTATCAGAGTGTCAGAATACGTTTCTTATTGGATTACGGCAATGCATGAATCCCCCCATTTCGTCAACGCCAGGTAGACTTCAACACAGTCAGAATCAACCAGACATTCCTTATCCCACCAACTTAGTTTTCCTGCTTCCATTAGGATCAGAATTTCTTAAAAGAATATTATCTTGGTATAATATTAAGGTAAAGAGTAGGCTATTTTTTGAAGTTAGTCAGCAAGAAGCTATGGCGAGACACGACTGTCCGATGCTGCTATTTTGGGCGCAATATGGTTGACGGCTGTTCAAAAAGGGTAACTTGCATTCCCCCGACCACTTTATAATATACTGAAACCCCACGCCACCCAGTTTCTCTCGGTCCTAAGGGAACCTATATAACATGTATAATCAATTGGTCTCTGTTTCTGCCTCCTCCTCGTCGTAGGTACTATCACTACCGTCGTTGACTTGAGCATCTTGATATTGTTGATATTCAGAGATGAGGTCATTCATGTTCGATTCGGCCTCGGTGAACTCCATTTCATCCATACCTTCACCTGTGTACCAATGCAAGAAAGCTTTGCGTCGAAACATGACGGTAAACTGGTCTCCAATGCGTTTGAAAATATCCTGGGAGGAGGTCGTATTGGCGATAAATGTTGAAGACATCTGAAATCCCCGCGGAGGAACGGAACAAAGGGCTGTTTGGATGTTATTTGGAATCCATTCCACAAAATAAGCTGAATTTCTTCTTTGAAGGTCGTGCATTTGATTTTCCACTTCTTTCATGGACAGCTTTCCGCGACTTGTTGAACATTAGCTATTAGAATTGCGTAATTACTGTAGCACTTACAAAATTGCAGAGCAAGTGAGAAAGCGTCCATTGCGAAAGTCTGATGCTGACATCATATTCTTAGGATCAAACAGCTGTAATGCCAATTCCTTGGCACTCATGGACCGAAATAATGACGCCCCAGGTGAAGTGAGAGGGGCAAAGCCAACTGTGAAAAAGTGTAAACGGGGAAACGGTACCATGTTTACAGCTATCTTCCTCAGGTCTGAATTCAACTGGCCAGGAAATCGAAAACAGGTCGTGATTCCGGATATAACAGCTGAAATGAGATGATTCAAATCACCATAGGAAGGATTAGACAGCTTCAAAGTCCGTCGACATATCTCATAAAGAGCTTCATTATCAATGCAAAATGTCTCATCAGAATGCTCCACTAACTGGTGAACAGAAAGCGTAGCATTATAGGGCTCAACAATAACCTCTGAGACTTTGGGAGATGGCATTATAGAAAATGTCGCCATCATTCGATCTGGGTATTCTTCGCGGATTTTTGAGAGCAA
Source organism: Calonectria multiphialidica (assembly GCA_020623665.1). Classification (NCBI taxonomy): domain Eukaryota; kingdom Fungi; phylum Ascomycota; class Sordariomycetes; order Hypocreales; family Nectriaceae; genus Calonectria; species Calonectria multiphialidica. Next base: position 114,602 of record JAHVYC010000078.1, read on the forward strand.
CAGGGTGCCCATCCCAGCGCCTGTGCCACCGCCAATGGAATGAGTGATTTGGAAGCCTTGGAGACAGTCACATCCTTCAACCTCGCGGCGAACAACGTCTACAACCTGATCGACCAGTTCCGCACCCTCGGTATAATGGCCTTTTGCCCAATTATTTCCGGCCCCGGATTGGCCAAAAATGAAGTTATCAGGACGGAACAGCGAACCTAGCGGACCGGCTCGAATGGCATCCATAGTTCCGGGCTCCAAATCGATTAGTACCGCCCGGGGGATAAACTTGCTCTCCGATGCCTTTTGTGGTGGCCTCATCAGTAAAATAATTATTAGCCGCTTGCGTCAAACAGCGCGCGCCTACCTCGTTGAAATAAACATTGAGACGCTCCCTCTGAATATCGGTCGTTCCGTGGTACCTAAAACGAAAGTTAAGCACAGTGGAATTAGATGCGTACAAGGGAGCCTTTTACTCACATGCCATCTCTATTGAGACCGTGTTCGCTCGAGATATTTTGCCTATGATTTGATTAGAAGCTGCTTTGGTATGAGCTACTTGAGCAATGCAACAATGGTGCGACAAACCAGAATGCCGAGCCCACTTGGTTACCCTAAGGAGTATTAATGCATTTATATATCCAGATTTTTGAAGAATCAACTCACGCATTGCCCTGTTTGTATATGCACCTGTGCCGATAGTTGACTGAAATTAGCATGATGGTGGGCTTGTGGAGTCTTGTCAGTTGATGGGCATGGCCAAACTTACAATTTCTCGCATTTTGAAGACGGGTGCCACAGCAGTTTTTCTTGGCTGATGAGGTTGTCTTCAAGTTTGATGTAATTGTTTTCGTTCAAGCACAAGTCAATTGATTCTTATATTTTAGTCGGCTTCGGCGAGACGGAACCATGGTACAGTCCGAACTTTAGTGGGGAAGAGGACATTTCCGCCGTTCGGTGGAAATGCCCCCTGGACATGTGGGGAGAAGTGGAGCCGTGTAGTAGCCAGACCTCAACTGTAGGCTCCGTCCATCTTCTTCTTAGCACCCCCGAACCGTCATCCTCGCACATTGGCCGGAGAATATGGAAAACCATAACAGCTCACAACGTCCTGCGCCTAAGCGGAGGAAGGTCCGTAAGGGCACGCGAAGTTGTTGGGAGTGTAAGCGACGCAAGGTTCGGTGCAGCCTCGGGGAAGCCGGCTCATCCAGCCCTCCATGTTCGGGATGCGTCCAACGCGGTACACGCTGCCTTGGACAAGACATGCCGGAAGCGGAACCGGTCGCTTCTCGTAATCCGCGACGAGACCTAGAGGCTAGGCTTACGGCCCTCGTCGAGCAGATGCTCAAAGGGACTTCCGCTAACCCCAACAACTCGCCACACACCCCAACGCCAGACTCCCTTTGCCTTGGAAGACCAGGTTTAAGTTCCGAAGCGGAGCTGCCCTTAGACTCGTCCGCAACCCTGAATGTTGGTCTTCTGAACTCATTCTTGCTCCAATCATCTAATGTGCCATTGTGCCACGCCGAGCTTCCCGGTGAAACAAGACATACTGACACGTGCCATAGACGCCGAGCCCGACCATCCAAAATTTGAATGCCAAACCAACTACTTATAGTGGTCAAGATAGTCAGAAATTGCAGAAATCGTCTACTACTTTGGAAAGTCTGCGTTGTGCACTGCCGAATCTGGCAGACACACACACAATCTGCCAGCTGGGCGGACACGTATCCGTTTATTTCCATCAGATGCTGTCAATGTCTTATCAGGACCCCCAGTTTGGCCGCCATGAACCAGTCGAGTTTCTGCAGAACTTGCACAATGCGACAAATCACGTGCTTGTTGTGAGGGGCATACTCATATTGGTCACCCACCTTCAAAATCTTTGTCTCGAAAGTCAAGAGCTGTCACTTTATTTCTTCGAGTCTCCGTCGTGCATCATGACCAGACTTGCCGAGACAACTTCCTCGCTGGTATCCGACGATGATCTAATGACGACCGCAGAGGGCCTCGAATGTATTCTTCTTAGGGCCTTTTTTCTTGTTAATAGTGGGAAACCAGAGTCGGCCTTGGTCACAGTGCGCCGGGCGATAGCTGTTGCCCAGCTGATCGGTGCCCATGTCCATCAACCTGGAGCCGCCTCTTGTGACCCAAGTGGGGGAGCAAGGCTCAACTTTCTCTGGTTTCGTGTTAACTATTTGGAGCGCCTCTTGTGCCTTCTGCTAGGTCTGCCCCAGGGCTCACAGGAAGAAACTTTGCCCAAGGAAGCGGCCATTGATATCAGCCAGCATCCTATGGAGAGATTGGAGCGCCAGCACTGCAGAATAGCTTTGCGAATTCTCAAGCGAAATGGGAGCAAAGACTGTCTCCTCGACTCTAATTTGACTCGAGATATCGACATGGATCTTCACAAAGCGGCAATGGGCATGCCCACTAGCTGGTGGGTACAACCAGACCCGAAATGCAATACCATCAATCGTAGCAATGGATTTATGCACGCTCTGCAGCTAACAAACCAAATCTTCCACTACCACCTCGTAACTCAGCTTCATCTGCCTCACATGCTCTTGGCTGAGCCAGGCCACAAAAGGACGAGCAACATTATTGTATGCGCCAACTCAAGCCGCGAGGTCCTGTCGCGGCTCAACATACTTCGCAGTGCGGACAAGATAGCCTCATGCTGCGGCGCAGCTGACTCCTTTGCGCTTCTGTCCGCAATCGTGCTATTAGTCGCTCACATAAGCAGCAAATATGACCCGGATAGAGAATTCTTTCTCACACATCAGCGTCTAGCTGATGTAGGGTTAGTGGAGCAAATACTGGCCAAAGTTCGTTGTGTAAATACGGCCTGCAGCGACTTGCATGAACGAAGAACTCACATCGTCCAACGGCTTCTGAAGATCGAGGAAGAGATTGAGTCACAGGCTTCAAGAAGAATCAGAGAAGAATTGCAGAACACTCCCAGCTCTGGTTCAGATACTATGGATCAGCGCGTTTTGCTCTTACAGGACCCTTGCCTTGGTACCTTGACCATCATGAGCTCTGGCGCAATCTTGAAAGACTCATTGCACCAGCATCCATATCAAGTACAACAACAGCTTGAGACTCTCCCTTTGATGCCCTTCTGGGACCCAAGCCTCCCATATGGGCCTGTATCAATGGATATTATGGGAACCCGTGGGGTTGAAGATCCCGTTAATTCGGACACGTTGAGTATCCTCCGAGGAGATAGGCTCCAGGAGGCATTAGGACTTGCGGAGTCTTGCCCGTCAGGGCAAGAAATATACTCTGAAATATCTAACTTAATGCCGGAGGACTAGCTAATATTGGACATTACCAATATGTTTGTAGGTAGGATACAAAGGGCGTCAACCAGTTTATCGAGTAGTATTTTTATCTCAGGTTTAACAATACTCGATATCAATACAAAAGAATCAAATTGCATAATATTTAACTGATGGGATATATTTAATCCTATGTTATCAGGTAAATTTACTAAATAGTTTGGTAGGATTCCCAGCGACTAGTACCTCGGTTTGCCCAAGATATCGGTTTAACTTCGGTTATATTATCCTCCCTCAACTCTTGGCATAGCGCCCATTCCAGTCAGCTCTGGGCTTCTTCTACCTTCGTGGTTATCAAAAGCTCAGGATATTGACTTAAAGATGCGAGATCACTTGTAAGATCTCCTTACTCGTATAATTAGATCAAGTTGTGAGAGTCTGGAGTAGATGCGATCATCCCCTGGCGTCCAGATCACTTCCCCGAACCTGTCTCAGCCCCATTAGACCGAAACCAGACGAAATAATGGCCTCGCCGGCTCGAGTCTAGGACTTGGTCCGCGATTCCCAGCTCCACACGGCCGTTTCGTCGGGCTTGACCCATCATACGTACTATGAGTCGTTTACCAATACCCAGCGCCGCCGGACGCGCACTGAAGAGTCTTGGCGACGCGGTCGCGAGCTCGGCAATGGCACCTTTGGCCGTGTCTGGTTGGAGACTTACGAGTCTGGGCCCAAGTGCTCCCAGCTTCGCGCCGTAAAAGAGTTTCCTAAAGAGCGTAGCCTCTCGTCCTCAATAGACTATGGGCGTGAATTGGAGGCCCGGCCAAATTTTCTCACGACAGGGTGCGTTGCGCGAGCCTCACTAGTCGGCGGTATCGACTCCGCCTTTTTCATTATCCATGAGTCTGAGACCCTTCACCACAATGTTCTCTCGACGCCAAGCAACTTGTGCGAACTCATGGCCAAAACTATGCGTACACCAGGAATGTGGATACTGGCATTTTTCTACGGACTGCACGCCGCCGCTGGATCGACTCTGCAAGGAGAAATAGGACTGCTTCAGGCTATCATCTTTCAGCTGCTCTCTACCGTCAAAGATCAAGTATTTCCCACTCCCATTGACCTATCTACCGTGATTCAGCAGTTAATGGGGGACAATTTAAAGATGGCATGATCTGCCTTTGGCACTGTCCTAGTTCAATCGCTAGCGGGTATGATGTTCGTGCTGATAGATGGTGCACATTGGAATGGTACAGAAGCGAGGTCAGCAGAAATGCGTTTGGTGATACAATTTCCATATAAGACTGCGGAGAGGCTGCACATCGCGAAGAGAGGACTAGTACTGAAGGTGTTGGTGACGGGCCCTTCAGCAAAGCAGCGTTTTGAGTGAGGCTTGGCTACAGAAGATCTATACTTGGCGAGACAGGTCCTGGCGGGGGGCATCAGGGTTCTGAAGTGCAAGTGATTGCTGATTGTATAGGTGATGCAAGGGCCCTCGAGACGGGCTTGGATACATCGTCTATAAGATACTAGCCGTCAATCTATGGCACTTCTACAGAGTTCTGTACTATACCATGGTGTCGCCGAGATACAACATGTGACGACTTTCTTCACTATCAGGAGTGAAGGCACGGAGGCTCGTATACGCATTGGGCCATTGACCTGGCTGAAATGCAAGATGTATATCCCTGCATCGTATTATATGCAATTGCCAATATAAATGGAAAACACACAATATAAATCGAATCATCGTGGTTGCACGAAATCCTAATTCTCAATTGGTTCCCAAGCTCTCTCCCCAAACTCTAACATCCTGCCTGTGTAACCCCTCTAATAATCTGATCAAGAACTATTCCTTTGCATGCCAAGAATGAAGACATATTTGTTTGTTGAGCAGTTACAGAAAGTACTAATGTCTGCTGTGACTTAAGATCATCTCCAGGTGCCATCCTTGTAACCAATTGTGAACCCGGGTGCCCTTTTCAGAATAGCTGATAGTTGGGCATTGACAGGGCGCTTAGCAGCCTCCGCTGTTGGGGTCAGACCTGGAGGAAGAATTGAGTTAGCACCATGTAAAAATGCGCCAAGCGGATTTGGTTACGCCCGATTGACACCAAAAACCAGCAACTTACATAAATCGCCAGTTACCCTGGTAGCTGATACCACCCCGGCTACAGCCTACAATCTCATAGCGAAGGTACTTCTTGCAGGTATCAAAATCCAAGTTGGCTGGGGACGAGTGCCATCGTCTAACGTTAAAGTTGAGACGTTTGCCCCCACCGATATCGTAGCAGGCCGACTTTTCAGATTTGCCACCGTAATGGCCGGCAAGTTGACCTCGGCATGCTTTGTCAACAGAGTCAATCGCCAATCCGATCGAGTTGCCGTATGTCACGCCGCCAGGGTAGCATTGACGCTTGCTAAGATCGCGCTTTGAGTCGACATCGTCCTGGTTGCCAACGGCAAGCCCAGATACAGAAGCCGCGGCGAAGAGGGGAACGGTGAGGAGCTTGCTGAAATGCATGGTGTTGGGTGGTTTCTATTTCCTTTGTCTAAAGGAAGGCGGAGTGCAAAGTCTAGCGGAGGCTTGTGGTAAGTGCTGAGTGTTGTGCTGTTGGTGTTTAAGGTGTGCTGCCGATTCGATTCCAGAGACGGAGAGGGCTGGATATTTATATTCATATTGAGTGACATTTCGAGGCCTTGGACAGTTCTAGTTAACCTTTTCCTTCTTTCAACCATGATCCAACACTTAGAATGCCTTAGTAGTCCTGCTCACGGTCCATTCCAGCTTACTGCGTTAGCTCCTGAATACATAGCCGATGTTGATCCTCCGCCTGCACTTGGCAATTTCATGGCGTCTACACTTCTCATCGCATTTTCGCCAGCCCAATAGCATAGTGTGCATCCTTCCAGCACCTTTGAAAATTATGAGTAGCTAAATAGCCAATGACTTCGTCGGACACACGATGTGAGCCTCGTCGACCCACATATTTGCTGTTGCCCTGCCCAGTCCACCGGCCAAGTCTCAGCCGCATGTCAGCCCAAGATCTTGGCGCTGTGGAAATCGATAGCTCATGTTTCAGAATAACACGTATAATAGAGGCCATTCATTTCCATAAATGGCCGAATTCTGCGCTACGGTCCCGTCCTGCGCCCCAGTGTCTCGATCGGCCAGCCCCTCCGCCCCCAATGAAATCCTTCGATAAGCAGTCACGCGAGCAATTTGTCGGAGACTGTCTGTGCACCTACTTGTGCCGTCTTGGCGGCTTGCTGAAATGGCTCACCCCTCAAGGTCGCATATGCAGGTTTGGGCAGTGAACATGAATACGAGAATGAGTTTTGTCAATCCTGCCGAAAATGATGCCGATGTTGCGCCATGGGAGTGGTGGCGCATGTTTCTTAATATATCATAGGACCAAGGTTCAGGGGCTCCAGCAAAAGAAAGAAACAAAGAAGAAAAGGAAAAAACCTCGATTGATAGTTACACAACCAGTATCCATAAACCATTAGTGGCAAGGCAGATCACAATGTCAGCGCACTGTCAACCCGAAACCAAATATCGACTCCTTCCTACCGCACCTTGGGGGCAGGATGTTACGTCAGAAAGCAACCGCGGACTGGAGAGTACCAAATGCCAGCCAGTATTCCGTCCTGTATTTCTGTAATTAAGCAGTAGATCTTGATTAACACCAGGTTTCTTGTCTCCTTTGACCAAGCTTGTGCGAAATCTCCAGCCCGAATGTTTATTAAGCCCAGTAATAAGGCGACGACAGCAGATAGTAAGTCGATCAGAGTCTAGACCAATGCACCAAATAGGATGAAATATAGCCCGTCTTATCTCAGCGCTAGTATATGGGGTAAGTATTAATTTTGTGCTGATAACTTCAGAGGCCTCAGTCTGGCCCAATCATTATACCGTCTTACGTTGCCACTCTAAGCAGATTTTTCAGACGCCCATACCGCCTCCGGGTGCCAATTCCGAAATTATGCATAAGCTCCATCTTCATTGGGGTCAGCTGAGACTGGCAGCTTAGCTACATGCCGACATAACATGCGGAATGTATAACTTTGTGCAGAATAACGGATCGTAGGTGTTAATATAACAACCATACCGCTAAATTATGGACATCATGATTATCAGATACATAAATTTTCCAATTCCGCTATTGGTACCTAAACCCCAAAATGAACATATGCACCCAAAGTAACGATTTTGCCTCTTCAACGCATAATGCGCTATTCCTGGGCTACCGTGGACCACGGGAGGCCCCGAGGGCCAATGTTCTCTCCGTTTCGGCATCATCTTGTGTGGCATCCTGATCTGTATCTGTTAGTTCACAGCCTCGATTCGTTGCAGAGGATTCCATGCCTAGCCAATCGGATCAAAGCTCTATTCTGGCCTTATGCCACCCCAGGGAAACTGACTCGTCTGACATGCCTCCACATCGAAGCCCCTCATACGTGACTTAAGCAACAAACATCTATGCATATTCATGATTATCACAACTTAAAGCCTCTTGTGTCAGAGATATCAAAATGCATTTATATATAGCCTATTTTAGGCGACTGAGTATCACCATGCAATGATGGGTTTAACAACATCACCACGCTTCATCGCATCAATGGCGCCTCCAAAGTTTGAGTACTCGAAAACGGTGACCAACTTTTCAACCGGAAAAGCACCGTCTTTCCACCATTGTATCATTTTTGGAATGTACTCCTCCGTCTTAGAGTGTCCTTGAACGGCACCGAAATATTGCTTCCCGCTCACCATGAAACTTTGCATGTGGATCGAGAGATGTGCATCAGGCATTCCAGTTCCAACCTGTATGATCTTGCCCATATACCTGGTTGCCTCGACCTGGGCGGCTAGAAGTGGCGGGTGTGCACTGGTGTCAATACTGATGGTTGATCCAAGGCCGTCGGCTGCCTCCTTTATCTTGGCAACCACCTCTTCCATATCCAGATTAGCTGTGTTGATGACGTGTGTGGCTCCGAGAGATTTCGCAAGAGACAGCCGAGATTCGACCCGGTCAATTCCAATAATTGCTTTACAATGTTGATCCTTGGCCGCGATTACGGCCGCGAGTCCGACACCACCCATGCCTGCAATGGCGATGCAGTCTTCCGCTCCCGCTTTGGCCACATTGACGACGGTTCCGCTCCCTGTCTGGAACCCGCACCCAAGCGGTGCCAGTATTTTGAGGTCTTCTCTGCTGAGGCCGAGGCCCGCGACATTTACAACCGACTTGTCGCTTACAATTGAATGGCGTGCAAGACTCGATTGTCCGAAAAATCGTCCCCCGATGTCATCAGAGAACACAGGCTCACCCATGAAGTTGATGTCGAAAAAGTTGAGACAATGAGAGCGGGGACCTGTCATACATACGTGACATGTCCCACAATAGGAGAAGGAAAGCAGAACAGCATCGCCAGGCTGGACATTTGACACTGCGCTACCAACATCGACTACATAGCCGGACCCTGTAACATCATGTGTAATTAGTAGGAGGGGTGTTAATTGCATTGTCTATCTTGAAAGCGCCACAGCCTCACCTTCATGACCAAGGACTCGTGGATAATAGACTCCAGGTACACCGAGGCCATCGGCAGTGTTCCCGCAGTGCAAATCCGTATGGCAAATGCCTGATGCAACCATTTCAACAAGTACCTCATCAGAACGCAGGTCGCGGAGTGTAACGGGTTCTATGGCCCATTTCCCTTCCGAAAATGGGCCTCTTGCTACGATGGCCTCCGATTTGAACGTCATTTTGGGTGGCTATGAAAGAAATGAAATCAACTTCGATAATCAGGGAAGGAAAATGGCCGGAAACAGTGAATAGGTACAACGCATACTTATATACCCCTCTCTTGATAAGACCAGCGATAGTCGTCCTACCCTGTGCCCCCCGCACTTATGCATGCGCAGCGTCTGACCCCGCACCGTGTATCCTGCTACGGTTTGCAGCCCTGGCGAAACCAATTATAAAGTCCAAAATAGCCAATCTGTTGCATTATGCGAAACAAAGATTTTTTAGATGATGAAAGCTCTTACATCATGTCTTAACGTGAGAATTAGGAAGAAAATCCACGTTGTGGATTACCCTGACATTGGAATTAAGCGGCAATAGAGCTCAAAAATTGATGTGACTGAATTATGATGATCTTCCAATTAAATGAACCTAACCGCCTTTCACAGATTGCCATAGTTTGGATATCGAACGAGGATACACATTCATTCTTATGATAGAGCACAGAAGTAACGCAAGCTGTTATGTAAAGGAAGGGTTTGGGCGAGGCCCGTAGAGGTGGGTAAAGAGGATCCCTGTGAAAGGTACTCCCAAGCATAGATGTATCAGGCGAATCCAATATGGAGTGGTTTGCACTCTTAAGAGTCCAGTTTAATTCAACGGTCCATGTCAAAAATTAACGCGCGGGGGAAATTGCTGGTAGTTGATCTCTTATCCTGCCCAAAATTGGAAATTTGGAATTTTTGACCAGAAGATGACGAGAAAAGAATGCAATTACTAATGAGTGGTCCAGGTATAGTGGAGAGCACACTTAATGATTATAGACTGTGCCTAGATAGCTAACCACTTACAACATTAGCTATTTATACTAAGGTTAAAATGGATCAATGTATCAGGCTTTCTAAACCGTGGTTTTCCATAAACTAAAGCTGCCGACGTAATATTTGCACAGTGAAACCGCCATTGCGACTACTGCTACAATAGTGATTACAATAGCTTCTCTGACGACTACTTCTATAAGCATCATAACCTCAATCTTCACTGTTACACTACTGCGGCTTTTAATACACTTAGTAGTTGTCGATATAACTATGAGCAGTTGCGATAGTGGTGATGGCAGCTATTGCTGTAGTAGCTGCCGCAACTATGACCACAGTAGTCGTAGTGGATATTGTAGTAGCTATTATAGCGGTAGCCTCGTTGGCAATTGCAGTAGTTGTGGGGCCAGTTGCCTTATACGAATATAATGCGCCGAGGAGGAGGTTAAGACGTGTTGTATGGATAGCAGGCGTCTTGACTCGCTAGTACTTAGCTACGTGCGCTGATATCGTATGTCCTGAGCTTCCTAAAGCTTCTTAGCTACAATATGAAGTGCTCTTTAGCAGATCCGGTATGTCTATTGATAATTTCTGGAAAGAAAAGATGGAATTCATGTGCATGCAGGATTTATCATGACACAAAAAACATTGATCAGCCTTTTCCTTATTGGAAATTCTCGTATGAATCCATTGCTTCCCAAATTCCCCTATGATCAATCGAACCGGGAGCAAAAGCTTCCGCCGATGCCGTTCATGAGTGAATGACAGGGTGAAACACGGTATCCGGGGTCTTAAGTTCGGCCGGATTCAAATGAAGGAATAAATCGATTGCCGCGGGTCCGTCAGTGTTGTATGTGGGTCCCCACGGGATCCTATTGGTCACCATCTTCATTGGATACGAAACGAGGTTAGCTCCGATGAACTAGCCCCCAAGCCTCATTGAGATGGATGGGTCGATGGAGTATGCGGAGTTAAGCTGGAGCTGTATGGACATTGTTACACAGGATCATTCTCAGAGAAGGGTGGCTTGTGTTAGTTGATGTGCGGGATGCCGATACTTAGCCCCGCCCGTAATTCCGAATCCCAAACTACCGTACTGTCACGAACTCCGGCCGAAAAGCAAATGTGATATCCGTCCCAAATTGTCATGTCAATTTGCCGCTGGCGGATTTGGCAGGATAACACGGAATACGGGGTCTGCAGTATATCCGACGTCGACACAACAAGAACATGTATTTATTTGTCCCCTCCCAAACCACCATACAAATGGATAACAACGCTTGGCAGAGACAGAATATCTCTAATCACGAATTATCCTCAGTCTTCGTTCAATACCATAAAGAATCAAAATGACCACACAGCCCATCAAAAATGTTGCTATCGTCGGTGTAAGTGCTGCCCCTTCCCATCTTTAGGGTCAACCAAACGAACTGTAATCGTCATTAGGCGACTGGCCGCGTTGGTGGGGCTTTCGTAAAAGCTCTTATCAACACGGGGAATCATACCCTTACAGCCCTTATGCGCGCCGACAGCAAAGGAAAACTGATTCAAGGGGTCAAGGCGGTTGAGGTCAACTTTGACGAGGAGACGTCAGTTGTTGAAGCCCTCAAGGGCCAGCAGTTTCTTATAGTTACCCTCCCGGCCTTGGCCCCTGCCGATCTGCATAGCAAAATTGTTACTGCAGCTGGTAAAGCCGGTGTCCCATATATTATGCCCAATGTCTATGGTTATCCTATCAGACCTGAGGATATTAAGGAGGGCGACATGTACAGCACTTCGGCCCTGAATAAAATCCGTGAAATTGAGAATAACGGAGTATCATCCTCTATTACCTTGGCATGTGGCTTCTGGTACGAATGGAGTCTAGCGCTTGGTGAATTTTGGTTCGGCATCAATATCAAAGATCGAAAAGCCACTTTTTTTGATGATGGCAAACGCATCATCACCGTCAGCACTTGGGACCAATGTGGAAACGCTCTGGCGGGTTTGCTCAGCCTTCCCGAATCCGGTCAATCGCCCTGTGTGGCCGATTTCAAGAACAAAACAGTTTTCATCAACAGTTTTCGTGTCTCGCAGCGGAACATGCTTGACAGCCTCCACCGCGTGATGGGAACAACAGACAAAGATTGGGAGATTTCGTACGAACCGACTACTCAGCGTATGGAAGAAGGGCTCAGGGAGATGAAAAAGGGAATCCGTGGTGGTTTTGGAAAAGTGTTGTACGGTCGCGTTTTTGTGGCCGAGAACAAGAACAGTGACTATGCGGGCACCAATCCCACCGACAATGATATTTTGGGACTGGAGGAGGAGGATCTAGATGAAGTCACGAAAAGGGTTGCGGAAATGGTTGAGCATGGTTGGAATCCTTTACTAGGAAACTAACTGCGGCTGCAAGGATATTTTATTTTATACAGCAGCTTGACCACAGATTTCAGTCGAAGAATATAATCGTATCTACTTAATATCCATGAAAATGGGGTTTTTCTAAAGAAATTTCAAGAAATGAATCAGGATAGGCGCAATCATTAGTAATTAACTCAATTTAGTCTATCCACTTTACCGCCTGCTGCAGTCGCAATGACGAATCAGAACCTCGGAAAAAGCCATGATGCCAATCCGAAACCAGGCAATGCAGCTAATGATGAAATCACACGCACCCCCGCACCAACTAGACATACTGGGCGGCTACGAGTTGCCCAGGGCAAATCAGAAGCAAAAACCAGCAATCAATGATTGCAGAGGACCAAAAGAAATCATTCTCAGAGCTAAATCAAAACAAAGCTGCAAATCCATCGCCGTGCTGTTCATGATTCCTTTCACACTGCTCTTTTGCTCTACCACTACGCCGTTCGGAGTCCGGACAGACGTTGCAAAGTCACCACCATCACGAAAGGAGTCATATCGTCGCATATAATACCGGGCGTAGACTGCCATCTTTGGTAACTTCAACCTACTGTGTGAGTCCCTAGCCCAGCTACTCGAATCAGGCATGGTTTGTAGCCAGGGTTAACCTTTGGCAAGCTCACTTCGTTTCCCTGCAGCTGCCTCAATAATCTACGAAAATGAAGAAAACGTCGCCGCAAGGCGCAAGTACCACCGCCTTATTGAAGATACGCGTAGAAAGCAGTCAGTATCGCCGCCTTGGACCTCTCTTGTTCGTGTGTGAGGTATATCTAACCAATGTACATACAAAGCTCGAGGTCGAGTCGAAATCGACATCTCGCCCGGGGCAAGCTTTGCGGCTCTTAGAACCATAATTGAGCAGAAGATTAAAATTATGACGCAAAACCAAGTTCTTGTCATACCGAGATACGGCATCCTAGAAGTCCATGAGAGCGACGTTGTCGGGTCTGTCTTCCAGGGTAATACCACCCTGCACGTCCGGGACTCATCAGTCTAGATCAAATCGCCAGAAGACGATCGGTCAAACCAAGGGCATCATTGGACCAAGACAATAATCAATCAAACATCTTTGCAGCAAGGTGATATCATTGAAAGCCCCAACATCCAGGTGCCAACGCGACGATCTTACCATAGCTTCGGGTTAACCAAGAGCACCAGGGGTGCTCTTCGGCAAGGCGACCATTACATATCTGGTATTCGTATGGCTTCGGTTGGCAACGATGGACACCAACCCCACTGTCAAATACAGAAGGACACGGCCGTTGCTCAAGGTTCGCGAAATGGAGGAAATCGATATGTGGAAACCACAACACAGGATACCAACCATTGGCAAGGCGATGTTATTCATCCAGATTGGAGCGGGTCGGTACCTGAGGGAGTAGACCAACATTGCCACCAGGACACGGTCGCTCTCAAGGGAGATCTTCACCAAGGAAATGTCTTTGGGACACCGACCAAGTAGCGAGTGGGTCTCAAGCCAGCCGCGTTTCTGGCCCATCTAATATCTCAAACTATCCCTGCTAGCTTGCTGTGTTTGCATGTTTTATTTATCAATTGAACATCAGGCTTTGGTTATCAGTCGTGTGAAAAAAAAAGAAGAAAAAAAGGAGAAGAGAGTGATTATTCATTTGGCTAAGTAGTAATATATCGAATAATATTTGCTCAGATTGACATGATACTCATATGTAATTAATGTGCAAATGCCTCTAGTCAGGTCGTATTAATAGGTTAAAATCGCCTTTCAATAATTTAGACTGTGAAAGCATTTTTACATAGTACCTAGCCTAACTTGACGTATCTAAGCGTCATTATAATGGTCAAACGATGTACCTGCAGCTTATCATGTGGTGATGCTATTCCGTAAAAGACGGGAGAGAGACAGAACAGGGCGCAGGGGGGGCAATAGGTGGGAGAAGAAGGGAAATAAGGAAAGGGAATAAATATAGCTGGGGCCATAATCAAAAGAATTTGCTGCGGTCTTGGCGGCTTTCTGCAACATTTTCCCCAAGCCGCAAACTTTATGACACAAGATGGCTAGCGTATTGTGCGGCGCCGTTGAATTCTATCTCCTCACCGTCATGGCCACTTGTTGCTCGGACATGACCTCATGACCATAGGGGAGAGAAGGCTTGGTTTAAACTCTTTCGCGACCTTCCCCGGTGTGGCATGGGAGGTCACTGGGTGGGGACTATTCGCGCTTCTCCGGTTCCGGCAACGCACAGCCGGTCATTTATAAGCTTGTGATTCCAAGGCCGAGTAGCTTTGGCCACCCAACCGCCTACCGTCTTCCAGCGCCATATTTGAATTTCCTTGTTGCGCTTCACAAATCCGACCAAACGAGCGAGGAGTCACTTTTCGCCGAGAGCTGCTGTCGCGTCCCGGGAACGGCATTGTCTCAATTAAGACGAAGAAATGGAGCAAAGAGAGCAACCGGACGGTGTGGAAGGCGACAGTGAGCCAAGATTGGTCCGCGAGAGAAGAGAGGTCATGGTGCTAATACTCAAACTCCAGTCATGACGTTTTCGGAGCTGGATCTCGCTCAACTTGGACTGTCGCTGCCGACCGACGTGGGAATCCATCTCCCACACTCCACAACAATGCTTTCAAACGCTCCCTCTTCGACTATCCCCACTTCATCGGCATATCCCAATCCTCTATCCTTCTTCCAGCCAACACCAGTATCCTCCTCGTTGCCTAATTTCCATCACCACAACCAAGAGAAGGCAGATCCGCCTGGCCTTCCACGACGCAGGAGCCGATACTTACGTTCCCAGGCCATTCCACAGAGCAGCCCAATAGACGTACCGGCACCGAGCAATTCTGCGGAAAATGCCCTCGATCCCATGCAAAGATGGCAAGATTCGCCTCCAGAAACCGAGGCTGCGTCCTTATCCGACATTGCTGGCGCTTTGAAGAATCTGCCCTTACGAAACCAGTCCTCTGCTGGTAGTCTGCGCAGTCGACGAGTGGGAAGTCGTGCAGCATCGACTGTCAGCTTTGGCAGTGGCACAAGCCGATCATCCGGGTCTGTTGCATCCATCCGGTCGACGGGTCGAAAAATGATGCTCAAGGATGGATCGAAAGGCTCGGGCGGACGAGTGGAGAAAGCTAGAGGCAAAGAACCCGACAAGAACCAGAAGGTATTCCCGTGTACGTTTTGCTGTGACTCTTTCAAAACCAAATACGACTGGTCTCGGCATGAGAAATCTCTGCACCTAAACCTTGGAGGTTGGGTATGCACGCCCCATGGTGGTACAGTTGTATCAAATGATACGGGGCGGATGCATTGCGCATACTGCAATATGCTGGATCCTACGCCAGAGCACCTTTCCACTCATAATCATGACAGTTGCCACACCCAGGGCGGGAACCAGGTGTTTAGTCGCAAGGATCACTTGGTGCAGCACCTGCGCCTTGTCCACCATGTCACTACGCAGCCCCTTATCGAAGGATGGAAAGTCGAGCCTCCCCCGATCAAGTCGCGATGCGGCTTCTGCCAGATATACATGAACACCTGGCAAGAGCGAGCTGACCACTTGGCAATGCACTTCCGCAAGGGTGCGAGGATGGATAATTGGAAGGGGGAGCATTGCTTTGAACCGTCAATTGCGGCGCGTGTTGCAAATGCCATCCCCCCATATCTGATTGGCCCGGAGGCCAGAGCTCTCGTCCCCTTCTCTGCCACAGACCCTGGAACAAAGGACCATTTGTCACAGATTCAACAGTCTACAGAACGGAGCATTGACCTGTGGGATTTTGAGGAGGGTTCACCCGTTGACTATGTGGAGCCTATGGCTAAAACAATCGAAACCCAATCGCCCGATTCCATCACGAAGGAACCTGACTTGACCTACCCAGAAGTTATTGCATTGCACCTTGGTCGCTATGCGCGCGAGCAAATGAGGATGGGAATTATTCCGACGGATGGGATGTTCCAAGCTGAAGCCAGAAGAATCATGTTCGACTCTCAGGACCCGTGGGATCAAACTCTTGCTGATAATGACGATTGGCTTTCGGACTTTCGCAGCAGGCATCTTCCAGTTGACGGATATGATTCAGTAGGCTGAGACACCATGAAATTCCCTGTAAAAATATTTATGCTGTGTTTTGATTCTATAAACTCTATGAAAGGATGTTAATTTACCGTTGCGATCAGAAACGCGTCAAGTTTGTGACGGATTCTGTCGCTCCCGTGCAGTAATTTGGCGCACTAGATCATCGTTAATGGGAGTAGGGACGCCTACTTCCCTCCCCCTGCGACACCAATACCCGTTAATGAATTGAACCTCGGTTTCTCGGCCCTGTCTGAGGTCCACGACCATTGAACAGGTGGTTTCCGCGGTTTTGTGAAGGATCTGGTTGACTGTAGATTCCAGACGATCAACAGAAAATCTCTCGGCAACTCCAGAGGCATCCTGCAGCTCGGGCAGGGCGCAAATGACTTCGGAAATTTCTGTGAGCAGGGCTCGACGTATCTCGGGCAAGGTGAAAAGGAAACCATTTTTGGCATTATTCAGCGCACAGAGAGGGTTGCAGAAGGCATTCACAGCAAGCTTCTCTAGTTGAATCTGGAAGACGTCGAGAAACGAGTACGATGTAGCGTTCATCCTTGCAGAAAGTGGCAAGGCCTCAAGGAGGAAGCAGCTCTGCCGAGCATTTTCCGTTTTGCTTTTTGTCCTGTTCTGAAAAGCCCCGATTGATGTTGCAGCAAATCCTGTGTGCGTAATGTTAAAAGGGCAATTGAGTGTCACACCGTGTGATATCACGCCAATGATATGGTTCGGCCGTGTTTTTTCGTCCTTGAAGAGTTCCTTGTTTGTCTCTTCAATCATGCCCGACCCGTT
Source organism: Calonectria multiphialidica (assembly GCA_020623665.1). Lineage (NCBI taxonomy): Eukaryota > Fungi > Ascomycota > Sordariomycetes > Hypocreales > Nectriaceae > Calonectria > Calonectria multiphialidica. Next base: position 131,689 of record JAHVYC010000078.1, read on the forward strand.
TTGTAAGAAAAGAATATTGGACGAAGCATTTAATCTATGCAAAAGCGGTCGGAGCGCCTTCACAGTCTGTGTTGCCTTGACAGAGACGACGAGATTTTCGATAATATCGGATTGCTCCTCCGGGGTCGCATCTTTGTCCGAGTATCGATACCACCGGTCGTGATCCAAGAGCTCAAGTCGGTAGCCGGTCCGGTTAACTATCGCGCCCTCCCTCGTAGTCAAGGTGATTTGACTCCCGTTACTGGCATACTGAGCGGCCAGGGATGGCCGATGTAAGAGAAGAGTGACAGAAGGTCGCAGTGCCTGCGGGATCTCAAGGAGGTTATGGGCCACAAAAGTCCCAATGCCCCCCAGTCCTAACACATGCACCCTGGGTTGCATTTTTCCTGTTCTTCTTCGGCCTGTGGGCAAAAGATCGCTGTATCAATTAGGCATTGTGAGGCAGCGTTAGTCTGGATTCCAGGTCCCAGTGGCTTTTATAATGACCAGTCCCAACGACTCGTTCAATCCCTTCTTTGCAAGTAATGAAGCCAGATTAATTTGCGGCTTCAGTTATGTCACGCTTCCGAGACCCGAAATCGTCACCCTATCAACCATTTTTCCTCCATCTCAAAACCCAGGCCCATCGAAAAGGGCGCGATGGCAACAAGAAGCGGCCTTCACCACGCCCTCCGAAACCACATCAAACCAGTCAAGGATGGACCCGGCCCGGCTCAGAATTAGTCCGAACAGGGCGGTGTGGGCTGGGGGGCGCAAGGCGTGGGTGGGGCTTGGGCGTAGGGCGTAATTTTCGTAATTTCTCGGTGCTAGATCGGCGCGGTAGCGTGGGACATGGGAATTGAGGCTGTCAGTCAGTATGATAAAGTGTTTGTAGATGCAGCACAACCTAGCCTGCTTTGGACAGGGCCAATCTCTTTTCCGACACTCCAAATAAAGGGAAAGGGAAAGGAAGGGAAAAGTAAAAGAACTTAATTCGTCATGGTTTTGAATATTCACACAACGCTCCATCATACAGCCTTGCCAGACCACCTCAATCCCACACATTTTTCTCCGGTTAGCCACACCTCTCACATGTGACCGCACGACCATCTCCATCAAAGCCAAATACACACTCTAGATGAAAAAGGCGCGGGTTGTAGCGGTCGGCATCGCCATAACCTTAAACAATGCCCTAGGCTCGTACTTGCCTTCGGGTGCCACCAGTGAGATTGGAAAACACTTTTCCGTGTCTAACCCGCTGCAACTCGTCCTCCCAAACTCGCACTACTTGCTAGGCTTTGCAGTTGGGTCACTCATCTTTGGGCCACTTAGTGAGCACATCGGACGGCGCTATGTTTTGATTAGCACTTATATCGCCTGCGTAATTTTTACCATGTGCTGTGCCTTTAGCCCAAATTACAACGCGTTACTGGTCTTCTTGTCGGCATTGCCGAAGCGTCCCCCGGTGCAGCAGTGGGACCTCTTATATTAAGCCTACCGGAAACTTATGGCCTGACTATCACAAAGCAATGGCTCAGGCATGGCATTGCTACCCAGCAGCCAAGGAGTGGCCATGATACCACATCACCCAGTATACTAAATGAGCTGATGGCTGTGTTTTCGAGGCCATTCACGATGCTTAGACTAGAGCCCCTCGTGCTCTTCTGCTCCCTCTACCCTACCTTGATTTATGGGATACTCTATTTGTTTTTCCAGGCCTATCCCATAATATTTGGGAGTATGAGTGCCTTTTTCTTTCAAAATGTGAATCTATTGCGGGTCGATTTAACGATTTATAGCCGTGTATAACTTCTCACCCGGTGAGGTCGGTCTAGCTTTCTTGTCAGGCTAGCTTTGAATTATTCCCCTGGGTTCACCTTTGTAAGCTGAAACCGATTTAGCGAGCGGCGGATCAGTGGTTGCTCTAGGTGTTTTTCTTTGGTACAGTTCTTATCACGCTACGGCAGTGCGTGGGCATCCAAAACAGAGCACCGCCGCCTTCCTCTAGCATGGGCTGATGGCCCCGCGTAAATCAACCCCCCCAACGAGTTCCCAAAAGTTCCATACCCACTAATTCATTATTAGAGTAGTTCCGTCTCTCTTCTGGCTCGGCTGGACCTCACAGAAATCGGTATATACCGCCATACCCGCTTTATCCAGGTTGTTGTTTGGTACCGGCTATCTCTTGTTCTTTATTGCATCGCCCAATTATATGGGTGATGCCTGCAAACAATTCTCTGCTTCTACACATTCGGCAGCCAGCACTACTAGATCCATTACGGCGGTTTGCCTGTCCTCGGCTGCTCTCACATGTAGGACAGCCTGGGAATTGCATGGGCCTACTCGTTCCTTGCTTTGTAACATTTGGGCTGGCAGTTGTTCCGTTTGTTTTTATCAAGCACGGGGACAAGGATTGAACAAAAAGCCTGTTCTGTCAAAAGATAGCCGCATCAAACATCTAGATACCACTACATATTGGACCCAATAAAGGATACAGATCCTCCCTGTATTACCAGAACCCGCCATCCGAATTTAAACCTCAAGAACCGGTCAATTAGCCCAACCGGGAAAAGGCGGAATACTCGATAATGCAGGATAAATCCACAGAAATTTGCAGAGATACTCTTTTGTTTCCTCTCCGTATATCCACATTACTGAGGTCTGTTCTCAAATTTTCCGCCGAGACAACGCCGGTTCAAACTAGCATTCCGCGGGTCTCGGTATTAAACCTGATCCTATCATCTATTCAGACCAAGTTTGAGATAGCCACTATGATAAGCCCAGATTGGAACAACCATGATGTAAGAAACCCATAACAGCACCGCCATCGTGATAAATTGGTTTACCGAACCCATAGATTTCATCCAATCAATAGCTCCATAGCTAACCCCGAACGCTATTGTGTTCTTCAGCATGTTCACAACAATCCCAATGTCCTCTGCCCGTGAAGGCATGCTGTTGATTGAATACGCAAGCAAAACATTTGCCGAGCCTGTAAGTCCAAAGCCTACCATACCCCAACCCACACAAACCACGATCCAAGTCTGTGGGTTACGAAGGCCATACCCTATTGCCAAACACCCAGCTGGGCTAATTAAACCTCCCAAAAGGATCGCAGGAAGCCTACTGGCTGGATTTGGCTTGCCTTTGTTGAGCCTTGCTGATCTGACGAATAAGAGGTCTGCTAGAAACCCACCAATGGGGAGTCCAATCAGCAGTCCTAAGAGCGCAGCGACGTTCAATAATCCAATCGATCTTGAATTCCAAATTAGAGGTGGTTGGGCATATATCATGGCTGTGAGGATGGAAGTATTGATAGTCCAACCGATGGTTAGGCCAAAAATAAGTGCAGTGATGACAATTTGCGGCTCTTTTAATAGCGAAAATGGTCGGGTAAGGCTGTGAAGGGACTCTCCAGGTCTCAATGTAACATAGTGGCTAGAGAAAGATCTCAATCGCCATTCTTTGAAAAGCGATGTCCGCGTCACCTCTTGAATCGGCTCCAGGGGCGGAGAAGCATTGCGAATATCCTCAATCTCATCGCTTGCCGCCTTTGCCTGGAAACCATCCGCTTCAAGAGAAATCACCTCGCCCATCTCTGTTCCTTTGTGGCTAGTCTCTGGCAGCATTAGCAAGGATCCAAGAAGGTTTACCGCGATAGCAATAGAGAGAATTCTTAAAAACCACCTCCAATTACCCAAGCCCTCTCCGATTGCACCAGCAACGAGCGGTCCCAGTGCCGATCCAGCAGCCAGGCAAGCAACGTACATGACCATTGCCCTCGCTAGCTGATTGTTGGGAAATGTCTCGCCAACTAACGTGGGCCCTAAGCCTTCAATCATCCCTCCACCCAGACCACCCAGGATTCGAGACGCCCGAAGTGTTTGGAATGTCGAAGCTTCTCCCGACCAGATATTAAACGTAAGGAATAGCGAAATTGCCATAAGGAAGGTATATCGTTTGCCAATCAGGCTCGCCAATGGAAGTGCAAATATGTTCTAGAAGTGTGGTCAGTATGTCAGCAGGTAAATTCACAAACTAAACCATCAGGTCTCTATCGCTGCATAAATTGGCTCTTTTCCATTCACTTACAGACATTCCGATCATCAACAAGGGAAATGTGTTCAATTGCGAGACTTCCGTATCCGAAATGTGGAATTCCTCAATGATCAAGTAAAAGACGGGCGAAGGGCCTGAGCACCAGGCATTTTCCAGAAGGACGTAGAGGCTCAGATTCAGAAGAACAGCAAGACGCCACCATCTTGGCCAAAACTAGGAGAGTTAGCATCCAAGCTCGGTGTAATAAGAAGCGGCTTGCGAAACCCACCCAGGGCTTCAGCAACATTGTCAGTACGTAGGAGTTTATATTCTCCAAAAAAGTATGTTGAATCAATTTAGTTTGAATATTTATCGTTCTAGTCTATTGCTTTTATCCAATTCCTCATTATACGGCAACACTGACCTTTAGCAGCTGGACGATTCGTGACAGTGCCCCTTGCTGTAGTCGAACTCAGAGGCCGGGTTTGCCCCGCCGTTACCCCGAGCCCCTATAACACTGATGTTTCAGTGTGAACCCAGTTATATTCAATACAAGACGCGACGTGGCGCAGAGCACCCTCGTGACCACCGCACCAACAATATCTAATAATCGCGAAATAGAAGGAGCTTTCATATAGTTTACTGTGACAGTTGTACATCTGGTGGCTTTCGTGCGCGTCGCTTTCATAAAGCGTTGTTTCCCCACATCCTATCATTTGTGGTTTGGCGTTTTTGTCATAACATTTACTTTGCTAATTCACTAGACTTGGCATCCAAGATCCTAGAACATAACTCACGAACAGAAAATGGCTCATTTGTCATAATGAGGGGCTGATCAACTCTGACCAAGTTCGTGTTATAATTTTAACTTTGGGTAGAGATCGGAGCCCATTTCGATTCGCGTACCCCGCACATAAAATAAGCGTCCACGTCTAATCAATCCTTGCCGAAAGCCGGCAAACGTACCGATACTTCCCCGGTCTATGATATATTTAAAGCTTAATTCTGGGAAATATTTATGCAGGCCTCTATTCTTAGTCACAAAAAACAGGAATATTCCACCGACTGGAGTGGCTCCTCTATCTTCTCCTGCAACTCTGGGCTACTGATCCAGCTCGACGCGACACTCGCCTAGTTTATTTAATGATGGGGGTATTGCATTCTCTGTGCATAAGTGCACTGTCATATGTAATACTTTGAATGGAATTTTCCAAAATATCATACGGGGCCCCCATTACAGTCCATGGAAATCGAATTGCGTGTTGCATCAATCTAATTCCACTCAGAGCTTATAGATAAAATACCAGTCTTGCACTCCGTTTAACTCACGGAGCTACACGGGGCCACATCCTTACATCGCCAAAAGATCATCATCGGTCATTCCTTCGACTCGATAAAACCCAAGAGCCGTTAACATCGGTTTATCGTCAAACCTGTACAGATATACCCTCTGATCACCCGACGCCCAGTGTTGGTATTTATGCCAGGTAGGTATACAGAACGTGTCACCTTTCTTCCATGATAGTCGTACCCCATCAATCTCCGACCATCCATTTCCTTCGATGACATGATAGACGGACGACACGGTCTCTCGTATAGCGGGGGAGTTGGCACCAGCATCAAGACGTTCCGCAGAGGCTCCGATAACCTTGCTGACTGAATCATATTATCAATAACTACTCGTCCGATATGTAACTTACGGATTGCAACACATCGGTGGTGATGACTTACTTGCTTTTCCCTCCTTATTTAAATAATCTTTCTTGGCCCAACCATTTGGGGCAGCATCCAGTGCCTCTTGCATTGTGCTCCAAGGGAACACAATTGGAGACTCGTAAATATCAATGTCCGTAGCAGGGTATCGAGGTTTCTCAAAATGTTGGACAAAATGAACAGGGAAATGAGTAAAAGATGGTAGGTTTAGTCCATCAAGCCAAATGACAGGGCCACTGTCAGCACCGGTGTTGCCGTGGTCGTGGTAGTTCCAGGTGGGTGTAATAATGACATCTCGTGGCCTCATGGTAACGCGTTGTCCATGCACAGCCGTGAATCCTCCGGTGCCTTCAATAATAAATCTGACTGCAAAGGCTGTGTGCCGGTGAGCCGAAGCTGTTTCATTTGGGTTAACCAACTGCAGTCCAGCGTATAGAGTATCCGTTGTGAATGGGGAAGCTGTAACTGGTCAGGGCCTGGCCAAGCATTTCGAAAATTGGCTTACTCCTCTTTGGGTTGATAAGCATAAGAACACGTCTTTCTGCTTGCTTCTCCGTAACAAGCTCTCCCGCCTTTAGAAGGTACGGCTTAATACGGTCGTAGTCCCACAGATATGGAATTGTTGTCGGGTTAGGGGCCGGGGGGTTAAGGCGAGTCATGTGAGCCCACAGCGGGCTCGTTTCGACTGATCGCAAAGCGGTAACTAATTCATCGCCTGATTTAATAGCTTTCACATCGACCGGGGCCGCTGATACGTTGTTCTGGGGGACTGCCATGATGAGATGTGCTTGCTGTTCGCTTGTTGTAACAATGACTTTTTGGGGGTTGTGAACCTTTGATCGCTATCCCGACATGCATACAATCCATCTATATCTATATCTATTCCTATTTCTTGTGAGTCTGTTGCACTACATGCAGGGGGGGGTTGGAAGGTCCGGGTCCGTTTCCGACGTAGCCCCGAATTGCCGGGTATACCGGGAATGCAAACCCGGTAGCACGGTGGCCAATCTTACAAAGGCCAACTTCTACGTATGTTTACTAGGTTTACGGGAGCATTTCCAGTTCCGAATTTCCAAAGAATTCCTAACCCATTCGTATACTGCCAAAAATGTCGCCGTTCGTGGGATGCGAGACAAGTGTTGGGGGTGAAGGGAAGCAGGCGAATGGAATCAAAGCTGTACCGGCAAGTAAACACACGTGCAGGACTGAGCATGTCTGACATTCTAGCAGAAATACGGGTATCCTTCGAAGTCTTCTGCGTTTTTAGAACGGCTGAAGGCTTCCCAAGAAGGTACCAAGTCACCCACCAAGGTTTCTTTGAAGGTAGTCATCGTTGGAGCGGGTCTCGGCGGGCTTGCAACAGCCATCGCGCTAGCCATAGGTGGGCATCGAGTCCAAGTCCTTGAACAGGCTGCCGCTCTTAGAGAAGTCGGAGCTGGCATTCAAATCCCTCCCAACTCCGGTCGTCTGCTTCTATCATGGGGCGTTGGGAAGCACATGGAAAACCGAGTTGTGGAGCCTGAAGCCATGACCTTTCGGAGGTGGGAGAACGGGAAGGAAATTGGCCGAACACAACTCATTCCTAATTTTAAACAAACTTTCGGTGCACCATACTACGTCATTCATAGAGCCGATTTCCACTCCGCCATGTGTGAAAGGGCCCAAGACCTTGGTGTGGAAATTCATACAAACAGCAGAGTTGTTTCGTATGATGCAGCAGCGCCATCAGTCGACACTGAAGATGGAAGAAAGTTTGCAGGAGACTTGATAATCGCGGCTGACGGTGTAAAGTCGTTAGCCAGGAAAGAAGTTTTGGGTGGGCAGGACATGCCCCCTGAATACACTGGTTTCGCTGTGTACCGCGCCACGGTGAAGGTGGATCGTATGGAAAAGGATCCGGAAACAAACTGGCTGTTGAAAAACCCCAGCATCAACGCATGGTATTGCCTCCCCGTCTCTTGCTTCAGATGATGGTGGGTACTAAAAATATCAGGATCGGCCACGACCGCCACGTCATGACATACTGCATATCCGGGGGCGACTCTTTCAATCTTGTCCTCTCTCATCGCGATAAAAGCAACCCGGCCTCTTGGAACCCAGAAACAGCTGTCCAGGACATGGTCAAGTATTTTGACGGCTGGGACCCCATGTAAGTGCCTTGCCATTGAGGCTGAAATAGCCATGGGGGAAGTGCCTATTGCTAATGATTCAGACTCGTAAAAATAATCCGCATGATTGATTCCACCATTAAATGGCCACTATTTGGAGGAGCAGTATTGCCAACATGGACAGCCAAGAGCAATAAACTCATCATTCTCGGTGATGCTGCACACGCCATGGTTCCATATATGTCGCAGGGCGCTGCGATGGCTGTTGAGGACGCTGCAGCATTATCAAAATCGCTAGATAACATCAAAAGTCACGAGGACGTCCCAGAGGCACTGAAGGTTTTCGAAGAGGTTAGGATGGAAAGATCATATGGAATGCAAGCGGCAAGTATGGTAAATGGGCGTCTATGGCATTTCGAGGATGGGCCAGAACAAGAGGCCAGAGATAACGGGATGGAGGCTGAGATCTCTGGAAACCAGTTTCTAGAAAGCACAAATCAGTGGAGCGATCCAGTGACGCAACGATGGGCATACGGATATGATGCAGAGGCCGAGGTACAAAACTTATGGATAAAGAAACACGCCGTTTAGAATCTGCATAGCTTCTCCATGAATTCATCGAAGTTGATTCTAAACATCCTTCATTTGCCTTCAAAACCAAGTCTTGAAGTCCGGGAAAAACTGCCCAAACTCTAACTCATTTCCAGCACTTTCTCCTCCTCCAAAATTCGGAACTGGGCCAAGAAAGTCTGTATCCATGTTTTCAAGAAACGTCTCAAAATCGAATCGTGCAGATCCACTTTGCATGGCGCTCTGGCCAGGCTCATACATCTCGGACGATGAAAAAGATGGTGATTCTAATCTCATTGTCAGTCTTCATTTGCCCATAATAAGCGCCAGGGTAGCAACACACCCCCACCCTCAACGGCTCCAGATATTCGTCGCAAACATTCTATACATCGATCCAAGACTGCGTTATTGGTATCCAGTCGCGTGAGGGATTCGATTGCTTTTTGCAACAATTTCTTGCCCTTGACTAACTGCTGGTTCTTTGCAGATAGGGGGTGGGTATCACCATCGGCTGTTGGCAGAAGCAAGCTGGCAAATATTGCCAAGGATGCGTTGAATGCTGTTGGTATTGTTAGCACATAAGGGGCAGGCTCATACCTCTGAGATAATATCTTACTGTAGTATAATGTAAACCACCATGCACCGATCAAATGCTTTCCTAGTCGTTCTGATGTTAATACAGCATGTATGAGGGTTACAACTTCCTCTGCCGCATGCACACAGGCGTTGCTAAAGTTTGTTGGCATGTTACTAAAAGGGTTTCGAAAGTCATTGTTTCCGACTGGCCCCGTAGAGAACAACGTCTTTGTCAATATGGGGCGGTGGAGGAGGACTTGAACATTGAGGTATCTCAAAGTGAGGATGAGCCGAAACCGTTCCAGAATAGGGTCTACTAGGTCTACACCTAGTATATCCTGAGCAGATCTGAGCTGGAGATTGTTAGGTAGCTGCTGCTTCCACTCCTCTAATTCTTGCTCCAAACGAAACACTCGAGTAGTGAGCTCCATATCTGGCAAAACTTCGTCTGATCCCAGGTTTTGATCGTACAAGGACGCAATAACCTTCCACAATACTCGGTACAAGGTTCTATATCGAGGTCAGCGCTTGGACTTGGCGAAAAGCCCGGTTCACACACATAGTAGCATTGAAGAAGGCAACACTGGTCCCTTCATATGATGCGTAGATCGTGCTAGCTGCGTTATTCACTCCAAGGGACTTCGGAAATGCGATCTTGACATATTCTTCCGGAATTGCCCCAGGTCTTCCAAAGGTCATGGACATGCTCCTTAAGCACGATCGTTAAATATCACGGCAAGTAGATCAAAGGATTACAGGGCTCATTCTTACCTGTCTAAGCTGACTAGCCCATACCATGTACGATTTCTCATTTCACGTTCAATAGGTTCAAAGCTTTGCGAAACAGCCCGGGAATGCAGACCAATGGAAAAGGCAGCCTTGACAGCCAGCCCATGCGTCGTCCACGTTCTGACGGATTGCTGTGTGCCTTGCAGATATTGGCAACAAAGCAACAAGTATTGCACTGCGATGTTTCAGAATTTCCACGTCGGTGAATAAAGCCAGGATAAATTCAGTGTCCTTACCAGTCTCCAGTGTTGTACCACGTAGCATCTGTGTTTTACATACAGTGTGCGGCCAAAAGTCTGCGACCACCCCACCTCACACACCACACCCACATTCATGACATGCAACTTAGGCGACGCCTTGTGCCTCCAAATGAGCTTCAATTTTAATTTAATGTATACCAAAAGAATCGCCTCATTATGGGGATTAATATTTGGTATACCAACCCCGTGCTTTAATGACGGCGCGTATGCGGTCTGGCAGTGACTCTATGCAGCTTCGAATCTTTGCCTGGGGCACTGCCTCCCACGCCTTTTGAGCCCATTTAACCAACTCTGCCCGATCTGCCTCGTTGTTTTTAAGGGAGCTAATATGAGGGCATAACTTTCGTATTTCCCGCTTAAAGAAGCTCCAGACGTTCTCTATGGGGTTTAGATCAGGTGAATAGGGCGGCCACTCTAGTAGTTCAATCCCGTGGAGCATGAGCCATGTCATTGTGGCCTCTGCAACATGAATCTTTGCATTATCCTGCTGAAATAACCTAGTGCCGTCATAATGAGGCAAAAGGCCCGCTTGGAGGGCCTCGCGATAGCTGCGAGCTGTGTAGCCGTTTCTGGCGCTCTCCGAATCGCGTCGCATTAGGATTAATGGCGTTCTTCCGTTAAGCCAAATTGCCGCCCAAAACATTAAGCAAATAGGGTCTTTAACATCGTTTTCTAGATTCACTAGATCCTTATTGTACTTCTCCCAAGAATGTCTCCAAACAAATATGTTGGGGTTGGTAGGAGAATTGCGCCCTGTTGTTTCATCCGAATAAACCGCCTACGACTGTGATCAGCGATACAGTTACCCCAACTTTAAATGAGCATACCTCCACCAAATCATCAATATCTGGAAGCCAAGCACGCGCAAAACGTAGCCTGACGATAGCTGCTTCCTTAGATAACTTTATCCTCTTCAGGGACTTCCATTTGCGCTTCCAATGACGGTGAAGAAGGCGGCGCAGTGTCCGTTCTGACACTTTGCCATCTATCTCATTGATTAGAGCGCCATACGTGATGTCGCGGCTTTTCTTTGTTAATCGAATAATATACCTCTTTTCAACCTTATTTAATTTCTCGGGCCGCCCGCTGCGAGGCTTATTTCCAACTGTGCCGAATTTGGTCCATCGTTTCTTAATAGCAAGGACAGTTGAGTGTGTTGTGTTGAAGTCTCGCGCAACCGCCCTAGCAGAAAGACCGGCATCTAACTTGCCCAAAATTGCTCCTTTCGCCTCGGGAGAAAACTCATGATGTTTTTTGCGATTGCCTGATATTTCTACACCAAAACTGCGTCGCGAAGGCATTTTTTTGTGGTGTGGTTGAAGGTGGAAGAAATTGGGGTGGTTGGGAAAGATTTGGTGGTTTGACCTGGGTGGGTCGGGGTGGTCGCAGACTTTTGGCCGCACACTGTAGTTCCCTGGCACGACGATAGAAGACGTCCGATTTCGCTGATCGCACGCCCGTGATATCCGAGCCATCTGTGCTGGTGCAAATTGCCATGGCAAAGACCATATTCAAAAGGCCTAGCCACGTTCGTTTGACGGGTCCCCTGTATCCAGGGCTACTCATGCGATTGTATGTTTCGAAAAACGTGGGCTCGTGAAGGAATGGGTATAACAGCCCAGTATTAGAAAAGTATGTCTGCAGAAGCTTCTGGGCTTCGGCAGGCGCTGGAAGGGCATTTGGGGTAACTTGCCCTGCCAAAGCAAGATTTGCCGGTGGTGAGTCCATCGGCATAGTGCCACTGATCATGCTATTATGTGAGAAAGTAGTGTTGCCCGCGAGTGCAGACTTCCCCAATCCATCGTTGTTCCCTTGGCGAACCATGACGCGAAATATTTGCCTCATAAATGCGATGTTGGAAGATTCACCTTTGAGGCGGTTGGTGAGAGAGGCATGGCGAAGAACAGAAGCGGAACACTTACCAAAGAATGCGGTATCCCGCTCAGGTACAAAAGAAATAGCCATCCCATCTGTTGGTGCGTCCTCCATCTGTACTTCCTGATCCTGGTTATCAATGTTGACAAGTACTGTCTCTGGAGTTAACTCCTGGACGCCGGGCTGAAGCTGAAGGTTCCGCGATCCCCTTGAATGCTGAGTCCTGTCACTATCAGCGGCATCAAGACGACGGCTGTGCTCCTGTGTTTTCCTCTCGAGAAGCTTGACCCGTTCTTCCAGGGCAGTAAAAACACTAGCAATGATGAATTAGAGATGCTCCTCTTCCATTGCGATGGATCTGGGCGTCACAAACTCTTTCTGTACAATCAAGTTGGCGGCTGTGTCGGGGACCTCATAACTGCAGTCGAATCCCAACCTCGAGCAAGGCTCACACTTGGGCCTCATTCCATTACACTGGAAGAAGCGGGTTAGATATAAGCTACATCTAGTATGTAACTCTCTTTCTTTCTTCTTTTTTTCCTTTACATACTCTTGATTTTCGGATTCGACAAGAAGTGCAGGCCAAGGCAGTTCTACGTCGTTTCGTCGCTGGCTGAGCACCACCACCTCCATCATCAACACTTTCATCCGCCACGGAGCCATCGCCATTGCGATCGTCGGGCATTGAATCGGCTCGGGGCTGTCGAGTCAAGAAGTGAGGCCGTTGGTGATAGTTCTGCTGGAGGCTTGGGAACCGGCCACGGGAGTGATGCAAAAGTCCGGAATTCTGGGGAAAGTCGGAAGCGGAAGGGATTGAGAATGAACAGGGGGAAATATATGGGTGCGGGGTTCAGTGGGAGACGCGCGAAGTCTAAAAGCATCGCCACCCTTGTAAGGGTCGAAATTAGCGGCTGCATCATGGCCTAGCAGAGGCATGGTCAACAGCTGAGCCATGCGCGCGCGTTACGAGGGCCACAAGCAAACGAAAATAGACACTATGCGAAGTAAATCCAAACATTGCGCGCGCGATGATTTGGCATCGCCATTTTCAACAGGCAATTTCTAGGTTCATCAAAACTGCTCTGCAATGGAATTGCTTTTTACTATGATGATTCTACCAAGTCTGCTCTATACTGTCTACAGTAGCCTCCAGCACTCAGCCCAACTCAATTTACGCAAACTTCACACCGTTTCGAAGGGTCCCAATCTGAGAAATTTGGACTTCCATTCTTGTCCCCGGTACCAAGTATTTTGGAGGCGTCAAACCAGCTCCCACTCCTGTTGTCATGTCAGCTGACTCAATCAAGACCACAGTTGGTGAATCCCGGGTCTACCTACCGCCAGGTGTACCGGTCATGATGACGCTACCCTTTTGCAACGTTGTTCCTGTTGAGAGGTACGAGATGAGATACGGGACAGAAAATAACAGGTCGTCTACGCCGCTCTTTTGTCGCGTCTCTCCATCAACAATAGTTTGCAGGTGCAGCTTACTGGGGTCGGGTATCAGTTCGCTGGAAATCAGCACTGGCCCTAGAGGCGCATAGGTATCAAATCCCTTGGAAAACCCCCACTGTGGCACCCCTCCAGCGAGCGTTGGGTCTCGCTGCAGCTTCCGAGACGAAACGTCATTCCCGGCCGTGTAAGCTGCGACATAGTTCAGCGCTTCCGATTCGGGAACATCTTTTGCGTCTTTGCCAATAATGACACACTTGGTTCTAATTTTAGCGAAAATTTCCATGCAAAGCAATTAAAATTTAACTGACCAATTCGCCTTCATAATCTGCTTGGCTATCCTGAGCGATTTTTGGTATCACCACATCGGAACCGTGGTCGGCGATTGTTGTCGTTGGCTTGAAAAAGATGAAGGGGAACGGGGGTGGTTTGCGCCCGGCTTCTCGAACTGCCCAAAAGGTTTTGCTTGTCAGCCATTTCACCCTCGTCCGGTAACTGTCCTGGAAACGGGACAGGGGTATTGCTCACTGTGTGTGGCATAATTCAGCCCAACACATCGTAAAATTGGTACATCTATAGGCGAAAGGGGCCCAAGCAACCGTTTGACGGTGGCAATTTCATCCGTCAATCTTGTAGCGCCAGACTCGTCGAACAGGTCTCGGCCTTGGAGGACTTTAGCCTGGAGCCCCGTTTCCTCCGTCGTACTCCCGATGTCAAAATCAGAGGATGGGAGAATGGGTTCTCCATACAGGACGCGACCATCTGTCGCGACAAATCGAATCAGGCGTTCCCAGACTGGCTTCATTTTAGCTCAGCGTTAGATTTTATGAATTATTTCCGTGCAGCAAATTACTGATAGGCATTAATTGAATATTTAATCGAAGCACTTCGCCAACGCTCTCCGGGGATAGATCGGGACGCTTCCCCGGTAGTTCCTATCGGAACTAGGAATATGACTAAGCGGCGTTCCGTAACCGCCGCCGGTCTCCCGAACCAACCTGGCGCTGTGAACTACGGAAATTAGGCTTGCTTCCACTTTATCGGCATGACGTATTGTAAGGTTCATTGATTCACTGGTCATACAGTGAGATTCGGGGCTACGCGAGTACAATCCCTGAGAGAATGGACTGTGAAGTGGGCGGGACGCGGCAAGGATCCGATATGGCGTCGGACGCGTGTCAAAAAAATATGATATATACCATGGATCTGTAAATGGATGCCGTTAGCTATTACCATTGCACGATGATTCTCAGGATACTATTTTCTTATACCAGCTTCAATTCTCTCAGCAGGATAAAATTTCCATTACTCTTCCGTAAATTCATCAGTTGATGATTTTCATCATCCTCAAATATTCCTACCCTGTAGCATTCCACCAGAACTGGTTAGGCAGTCCTGCGACAATTTTTTTTGGGGCAAATGCCGAAATTGCATAAAACGTGCACAAAGTTGAGGCAGGAACAAACCGGCCGGGCTAGTCCTCTTCATAACTGGCATTGAACACGGTTTTTGGCAACATGAACATGATGGAAGCTTTGAAAATTATGAGTGATTCGCTCCTTTTTGGTTTTAATTTTACAAATGGTTCCATTGCCTTTCCCTCCTTTTTTGGGACAACATATGCACGCATAACTGACTCCATGGCCAGTCTGCTCTGTCACAGTGGTGTTGCCTATTCTTGGTCCTATCGCCCACGTGATCTCTGCTAAAATAAGATGAGCTAAAACTCCAGTAACCTGAACCCTGGTCCCATGTACCGCTTGTCCAGGCCAAAACCCCTGAGACTGTTGTTCTGTGGCTGGCTACGGCGTTGATCACGACGAAAAGTGCACACCAGGCGTTCCAGAAGACGGACAGGCATATACTCTGCTCATAAAAATTTCATCATGGCCTAATTGTGACTTGGTAGCTTCGTTGCGACAATGGTGCTGCACGAAACCAAACATGGCTTGGCCACTTTACGAATATCAGCTGATTGACTTTGGTTCAGATAGCATTGGGTTTGTTTATCCCGTCAACTGTACCGCCGCAACCCCATTGGGTGTTGGATTGTCGAGACCAGGCCTCGCAAGGTCGTAAACGATGCGCTATCATAGTGTTGGGGCGGTGGAACAAAACCTGCCGAATTGATTGTAGATGGGTGCACAGTCAACACCACACCGAACATTTTTGAAGCGATGGAGACTCTTTATTGTAAAACGAAGACCGACTCTTCCAGATTGATTCCCTGTGCATTAATGAGACAAAATATGGCGAGGGCCTTGTAACATCTAAATATATGTCCTCGTGGATGTATAAAAAATTACTGAGAACTGGTGAGAGCAAGACACGGGCTAGACAGTGTTCATAATGACACCTGGCGGACCGTGCAAGAGAAGATGGACATCAACTATGGCCGGCCTAAGAGATATTTCAAACAAGTTTTTCAAAGGCCGTAGCTTCAGCAAGTTTGGGCCGTACAAGATATTGCCAGAGCTCCAGTACAAACCGACCATCAGACGACCGTCGAACTGCTACTTAAGCATGAGGGTCCGAGACGAGACTTCAGCGGCCTTTTCTGTGCTGCAGCTGCAAATAGAAGTGATTCGATTCTGAGATTTTTGTTGACCGGTGGGATTGACGTGAACCTGTAGTTATCACTTATTCAAGCAATCAAAAATGGAAAGAAATCAACAACTGGATTGCTTTTGGACCGTAAAGATGGAACTGCTGATATAAACACTGCGCGTGCTTGAGCACTTGAGATTGGCGACGAACACACCTCCATGATTACGCTTTCGGCGGTGATTGCAAAGCCTTGGAAGATGGTCCTGGGCATGTAGATGAGCTACGGAGTAGAAAGGTCACCTTGTTACTCCTCAATAAGAGCATGGATGTTAACTATCAAGAGAGCAAATATTCCAGATACGCATGACTTAACCCCGCTGTCGTGGGCCGTATCTGTATATTCTGGATAGCGATAATAAGCGTTTTGGCGATGCCGGGGAGTTTCAACTTTATTGATGACGTCCCTTTCCCATCATAGAAAATTCGGATTTCATAATCTCTCTTGCTTGGCCATGCGGTCAGCGATGCTTTGTCTCCATGTCTTGTGGACGAAATTCGGATGCGATTGGCTCTTATAGTTACATGTTTGCCAAGCCAGTGAATATTCCACTTTTTTCATCCTTGTTCCAAGACAAAAACAAGAGCATGCGGGGCTTGCGCAGAGTATCTCTTTGGGCATTGAAAATGATGGCTTTATATGCCATGTCTATGTTATTTATTAATAGCAACCCTGGGGCAAAAAGGCATGGGCTTAGGTTTAGAGACGGCGGGAGTAACTGTTGATTAACACTGGCATTAAAACTTTAATCGACCCATATTCTTATCTGGGTACTGGCAATAGCAAATATGAGTGCAAAGACAGCAACTGGAACAATGGATTTGGAGAATGACGGTGCCGGCTGTATAATTTGGACATTGAAGAACAAATATTACGCATTTGACTCTTATGGCGTGATTTGAGCTTTTGTAATTGGTTTTTTTTTTGATTGTGTAGAGTAAGAACACGGCAGGCTTCTGGATGAAACTTGAAAGTAGGTGATTCTGAAACCGAAAAATCGGGGGGCCGAATGATGTGTGCTCACTGCACTCCTCACTTGCCGTGCCACATCTGGGGGACAGGAGGGGGACTCCCTGCCGGCTCATCGGGCACAAGACGCGTCATCTTTTGTTGTGGTGGGGACAAGTGGAGTTCCAAGGTGCCAGGTGAAGTGCGATGAGAAGCGGTCATTCTACACAGAGCGGACTGGAGGGCATGAAGCTGGAGCGTGGGGTGAGTTATATTAGATAGGGATCGTCCAAGGCCCCGGAGTCATACCTGGTTTGCTATACCTTGGAAACCTTGCTAATCGGTCCATCGTGTACAAGATTTTGCCGTGCTTGCCGGGCCTCTGTTTACCAGTGCTGAAAGCAACGATGTGGGGCGGAATAATCTGCCTCATTTTATCCATTCGGGGAATTGGTAGTTAAAGATTCGGTATACTGGTTGACTCCCTGCATCAGCCTTAATCTTAGTCATAATCTCAAAGTAATTGACGTTGTATTTACGCGTTTAACGTTTAACTTATAGGGTATCGCCCCATTTTTACTACCGACTGTAAATACCGCGGTCGTTCAACTTAGCCTTGGCAAATAGCCACGCGGCCGTATTGTCCTTGCTTTGGTCCACCACCAATGGGCATTCGAAATGGAGTTTCCTTGATCGTCCGTTCCCTTTACCCTTGATGTCGTCGGCATATTATTTAAAGCCAAACTCACTTCTGCGTTCTTAATGTATTGATTTGATACTTACATATGCAAGGCTAGTGCTTGTCTACCGCGAGAATAAAGTTTTTTTTTTTTTCGGATTCATACACTCTTTAGTAGTCTCAGATCTGAAGATCCTATTGGAAGTCATGATCAATCATTCGAGACTATTGTCTCTGCTGGCAGTGGCCGGCGCTTTCCCTGCGGCCAGCGCCTCCAATTCCAGCAGCTGCAACGAAGCCACCTTTTCCTCCCTAACGGTTGGTAACATCAAGATCCTATCGTTGAATGTCACTGCCTTGCGAAATGCCTCTTTGAGCACTGGCACGGATGGTGGTACTGGTGTAGGGGTTGGGATCATCTCCGCTTCAACAGGAGAGACTGCGTCTACGGTAGACCTGTGTCAAATTGGGATTCAGTACACCCACCCAGGCCAAAATGACAACATCAACACTTACATTGGCTTGCCTCTCGATGCCGACAGCTGGAACTCTCGTTTTATGATGAACGGCGGTGGAGGATGGGTCGCGGGTGGGGAGAGCGTGATTCTCTCGCCCGTCGCATCTGGATACTCGTCATCTTCAACCGACGGTGGACACAACTCGAGCACTGCAACCAAGGACTGGGGTCTTGTGAGTGAAGGAAACACCAACTGGCCGGCGTTGAATGACTTTGCGTCCGTGGCTCTCGATGAAGCGGCAATCCTCGGAAAAGCAGCCACGGAATTGTATTACGGAAAGAAACCCACTTATTCATACTGGAATGGATGCTCCACGGGCGGCCGTCAAGGTCACATGATGGCTCAGCGTTTCCCCCATCATTTTGATGGAATTTTGGCTGGATGCTCTGCTTTCAACTGGCAGAAGTTTCAGGCAGCTTCTCTGTACCCGGGTTTTTTGGCCGAGCTGCTTGGTTAGTCATTTAGTGCAAAACGAGGATACTAGCTAACCTACCGTTTAGATGTCCACCCACCGTCGTGTGTGCTGGATGCATTTACAGATGCTGCTATATCAGCTTGCGATGAATTGGATGGAGTCAAAGACAGTATAATCTCGTTGCCAGCATTGTGCCATTTCAATGCCACATCTCTTGTTGGCAAGGTTGTCAACTGCACAGATCCTGAGGGCACAATCACCATCACCGACAAAATGGCGAAACTGGTTGGTGGTATGTGGGAAGGCCCCAGATCTGAGGAAGGCGAGTTTCAATGGTATGGATACAGCCATGACGCAGATTTGACTGGCGTTCTCACCACTACCTGCACTTCGATTGACAACTGCACCTCTACCCCATTTTCAGCCACCGACGATTGGTATGGTGTATTTCTCGCAAGGAATTCCTCATGGAGCATCAACAACGCGCATCTCACCCAAGCCGAATTCGACCGTCTCTTCCGCAAGTCTGTCGATGAATACACCTCGGTTATTGGAACCGATAACATTGACCTCACTGACTTGAGAATTCGTGGAACTAAGGTCATCACTTGGCACGGCATGCAGGACAGCCTAATTCCAACAAACGGCACGGTTCAGTACTACGACCGCGTCATGGGAAAATACGCTGATGTTACTGACTTCTACCGCTTCTTCCTTGCACCAGGTGTCGGCCACTGTGGTGGTGGTGATGGGTTTGATCCCAGCAACTATCTACTTCCTGCATTGAGAAGCTGGGTGGAGAACGGCACAGCGCCGGAAACGATTACTGGCTCGGGATCTGCGGTGGGCAATTCAAGCGCGACTAGAACTGTGGAGCTGTGCCTGTATCCCAAGGTCTTGACCTATGTTGGTTCTGATCCAAATGATGCATCCTCTTTCGCATGCGAATAGACTCGCTTCTCTTTTTGGGTTATTTTGTAATTATTCGAGTGCGGCTTATGTAATCTATCAGATTACTTTGAGTAGATATGGTGATACGGAAGAAGTTTGTGCATTCATTAACATGGTCGATTTCGACTTTCTGCTAGCACTTGCTTCAGCTAGCGCTTCGCCCGAATTGTGCCCGCGTAGCCTGGCTCGTACTTCTTACTACAAATGAAGATGATCGGGGCCAGAAAGATCAACCATAGAGAGCTGTTTTAGGTCATGATATCAATGGTTGAGAGGCTGAGCTGGCAGGCTGATAATTGCCGGTTGGAGATCAAGCGTATGTGGCTGATTTTATCCACCATGACCTCAAAATGATCCGTTGGATATCATGTCGAATGCAGTTCTCGTATGCAAAATGACATTTAGCAACTACAAAAGAACTTCGCAGAAGTTCAACTGGCATGATCCAAATTACTGCATGACCCACATTCTCTCCCATGGCGAATCTTCCCAAACTTGGCTAGACGCTGACTGCAGTCAGCCTAACCCGGCACGGTTCAGAGTCCTGCTGACCACCTGGCGATATTGAGCTAGACAAAGAGAGTTTGGACTAGGACAGACATGCACATGGAATCTTTGATATGTTCGTATTCAGAAAAGACCTTGAGACCAATGATCAAACACACATACGGACGTAATGACTTTAAAGTGATACCACTTCGAGTTCGACTGCTATCCGTTCCCTTGGCGTCGTGACACGCTAAAATACATCTTGTGTCTGATAATAAACACCACAAACGGATTTATGTAGCTAAAGAATCTGCAAGCTAAAGAAAAAGGTTTGAATTATATAAGATGTGGCTGCGTGGGTGGAAAGACTACCTGGGTCCTTTTGTGCACCAGACCACGGTAAGATACCGTCGTTGTATAACGCGAAAATTCCAGAAAAAGGAGCTCCGCCCAAATTGCGACCAGAAACTAGGTAAGACTGGGTCTTTTTATTGATCGCCATGTCTGACTCACCAGGACCTTTGCTTTCAAGATGTTAGGGCAGATTGCGGCTGTGCACCCAGTTACTATGAACAGAAATTCCTCTAGAATTACATCATTCACATTGTAATTTCATCAAGCACTTACACTATTGGTTGAATTCGTGAGACCATGTCTCATTCAAAGACCTAGATTTACGTAAATATAAGCGTTTTAGTCGTAAGCCGTTTCGGAGTTTGGGATCTGCACTCCGAGACATTGATCAACACGCCAAACCACGAGTATCTAACTCGTAGTTTTAAAGACTTCATTTCCTCAACAGTGGACTCATTCATCTCACTCGTGAACTAAAGCTTTCCCCCACCAACACAAAGACTACAAACATTATAACCTCCCCAATATGAAGACCTCGATCGCATTTCTATTTGTCCTTGTGGCATCGGCCATGGCAACTGAGGCGAAGCTTCCTTCTTGCAGAAACCCACCATCAGCAGCGTGCGTTATCAGCTGTGAAGCAAACGGATGCCCAGTTGGAAAGGCTTGTTGCGAAACCGGATGTGGAGGCAGGGTTGTAAGTCTATTTTCTGGGCATTGCCAAGTACTACAGTCTCCTCTAACAGAATAGTGTGAGCCAATTGAATAAGCCAGAAAAGCAACTGGCCCGACAGCAAGATCTATTGCTATGCGAATATGGATCATTCTCTACGTCATAGTTGAAGTCATTTTCGCTGGTGTATTGAGACGGCCGTGCCTCGGACACTTGTATTTCTGCCCATGTCTATCATAAAGATCTTAATGGACTGAAAGAAAGGACTAGCTAGGGTTTGGTTTATACCTAATTAGCAATAGTGTACTGCATTGACTGCTATAATTTGGTTGAATTCGAGACGCCTTGCTTAATTATTGTCTTGATTTAATTTTCAACCTCAACCCAGCTTTGTTTCCTCCACTGTGAATTTGAACAACCCTAATTGAACGATGGTATTTTTCAATATAAAATAATCAGAGGCCCAGGTGGTGAGGTTGAGAATCAACAGGAGTCTGATCCTGATCTGGGTCGCCCCAGCCGTCTCGTATATCTTTCGGCATTCTCACGACCGCGAAATCAACCACGAGGGCCACTAAAGCCAGAGCAGCAGCAAATATAAGTGCTGCTCTATATGACATAGCGACATTCCTATGTTTATTTGAAATCTCCCTCTCAATCGTGCCCGCAAATCCCAACCCGAGACTATTCCCGTAAAGATTGAGTGTCCCAATTAGACTGCCAGCCACTCCTTGATGCTGTCTGCTAACGCTATTACTAGCAATGATTTGTGCTGCGACGTATACAAGATCGGGAGAGAACCCACCCAGTACCATGGCGGGAAATATCTGGGCCCAGTACGTCTGCTTAACAGGCATGGTTGCGAGGAGAGCGCTAGCCACAAGTATCGATGCTACACCGATGACCATGATCCACTCTGCCGCGAAGCGAGAGATCATCCATGCCGAAATCCCGACCGCAATAACGGAACTGATCCCAAATGGGATGAAGTTAAGTCCGATTTGCAGAACTGAAACATCCTCGAGAATTTGTTGCCACGAAATCGCATACCATAAGGAAATCCCGAAGGCCATATAGGTAAGCAGCACAACAAAAATCAAGCCTGTGAAAGATGGAGCACGGAAGATCTTCAATGGCATGACGGGGTCTGATGCAATTTTATGTTCCCAGAAAAGAAATAGCGAGAAAAGTGTCACAGATACGATTAGTAGGGCAATTTCATAAGACGTGGACCATCCAACTGAAGGTGCTTAGCTGTTGATTGTTATTTCTGATTCATGAAATCTGAAAGAACATACTTCCATACAACATTGAAAAGAAGAAGGCCGCCCAGACCTAGAAAAGCTCCAGTATAGTCAATTTTGCCGTGCTCATTGACCTTGCGCTCCTTTGGCAGAAGCAGAATAAATCCCACTAGTACAATGGCCCCCGAACTCGCTCTTTATGATTGCGGAATTGTTAAAAGTCTTTTATTAAGAATCAGCGTACGATGATACTCACAGGATAACAAAGATCCATTTCCAACTCGAAAACTGGAGAAATAAGCCAGCAAGAATAGCACCAATGACGCCCCCAATAGGTGGTGCTGAGCCATAGAGAGCCAAGGCTGTGTTTCGGGAGCGGCCTGGAGGCAGCATGCATGTAATCACAGCCACGGAATTAGGCATGTATATGCCACCAGCGACCCCGGTAAGCGCACGAATGGCTATGAAAGGCACGAAGGTTGTGCAGAAGACATTTACAGATGAGAAGACTGTGAATAGTGAGAAGCCTATGAGCATCAATCGCTAATGACCATAAATATCCCCCAGACGACCTGTGATCAACACGCATGCTCCTTGAGTTAAGCTTTATGAGATTTAGTATATAGAGCGAGGTATCCCGAAATGGCCAACCCACGAGTAAGATGCTGCCATCCAATTTGATTCCCCAGGGCCAACCTTATGACCCAGAGCTTCACTAAAGCCCAGGCCGCCACCAATTGTGACATTATTAGATATGAACTGGACAGAAACATCAGTGTGATCAATAAAACGAGCTAGCTCTTGGCACGAGTCCTTACTTGTAAAATGTTCGCGAACACCACAAGGAAGATGAAGCCGTATCTCGCTTGTTTTTTAACCGAAGGAGGCGTGAGATGGCTAGTGGGAGTTATATCCATGGCTAAGAGTTCCACAGGTGGCATGGAACGGACTCTGATGTTGCGACTTTCGGCAGAGTTTGATGCTTGCGAAAACTCAGTGTGAAGCATTTTAGGTGCCATATTTTTCTTACTTCACCGTGACTTGAGTGAAGAATGCAGAATCAGATTTTGTACCCTCTGGCCAATTTATTCCATTATATTTATAGTGTATTTCTGAGCTTCAGACGAGTAATCGGAATTATGGCGATGACAGCAGTTCGGGGCATCTAGCCAAAACCATCAGGGCACCGCCATATCAAGTTAGACCCGCCGATGGCTTCCAAAGTAGACTTAGCGCACCACCTACTCTGCTGTTTACTTACACTCAAATCCCCGTTGTTAACCAAAATGTAGTGATTGAGAATATGGAAAATTGCGGAATGAGCTCACGCCTGCGAAGTGAGAAGCGAGCGAGGGAAACATAAGGGCGTTCGCACATAAGACGC
The DNA here is from genome assembly GCA_020623665.1 of Calonectria multiphialidica. Lineage (NCBI taxonomy): Eukaryota > Fungi > Ascomycota > Sordariomycetes > Hypocreales > Nectriaceae > Calonectria > Calonectria multiphialidica. The sequence continues at coordinate 155,309 of JAHVYC010000078.1, forward strand.
TCGAGGAACGCGAGTAGTGGCTAGAGGTTGGGGCAACTGCGTGCGGCTACCAGAAGACTTGAGTAGCCTGGTCTCGAGTGGCTAGATTGATTGGACCGACACGCGCCGTTGCCTCTCCGCAGTTGTGCTTCGCACAACAGCTGCGAGGCACGGGCGAGGAAAACTAGATCACGTGACCTTTGTACAACACAACAACCCCTCCGAAGGATAGCTAGAGTAGATCTTTTAAGAGGGCGAAAGAAAAACGGGAAAAAGAACTCTCGTTCCTCGAGCATTTTAAACTGTCTAATAGTCTAAAAATGTAGCATATAGCTGTGATTACCTTCTTTTTTTTTTTTTTTTTTTTCGCGCACAAGTTTGGACTATGAACTTTGTCTCTATGCTGAATACGTCTTCACCCCGATAGCGCACAGACCCCCCATCGGCTTCAGGCAATGCATCCCCAACGGCCCTATATTTCCGATCTCTGCTGACCCGTGGAGTGGGAATATCTTGCATGCTTGATTCACCTATGGGTTTTGGAAGTCTTGCTTATTTTATTTTTAGTATAACTAAGTATCTGGATAGGTGTTGTGAATGTACTTGATGTAGCGTTACTCAGCAGCCCGGATTATGGAAGATAGAAGAAAGAAAGAGAGTAATCAGCTTGCTAAATCAGTGGTAATGTTTTTATTGTTGTTAATATAAATATTACCGCAATACTATCTACTCGTTTAATATCCCATAAATAGATAATGATGATAGAGTCCATTCGGATCTTCTGTTTGACTTGCAAAAAAAAAAAAAAAGTTTTAAAGCTTAGAGTATGAGAGTTGATGGGGAATGAGTTGGCTTGGCTTCAAACAGAACATCTAGTGCACGAAGCACATATTGGCCAACTACCTTTGCAGATTCATCGGTTAACACTGATGTCCAATAACACATTTCCATAAAAATATCATCTCCAAGATCTGAGACATAGAGGGAAATAGCGAACTAGAAAATATTAGTCATCTCCTGAAAGTCGATACTGAAGCGAGAGTCTAAAGTGATGCTTGCAGACATACCTCATCTGTCATGAAGGCATCAACCTCATTGAACTGCACCTTACTATGCGAGTAAGGGGCCTGTCTCGTCACACGCTGCATGTTTAAGAATGTGTTGTACAATGGACCTTTAGCTTCGAGGCTGTCCCTAATTTCTTCAGGCGAGCAGTTCTGATTCTAGATTTGATTTATAAGTTAGCAGTTGAATTCAAATTAATAGTGGATGGGGTAATTCTGAGATGAAGATAGAGGATAATAACTGACCATTAAAGTCTCAGCGTAATTAGTCTGCAAGTCTCGCAACATGGACCCTAGAGAGGTATGGGCACGAGGTTTAACTGTGCAAGGCAGCAGGTTGATCAAAGGCGCCAAAATACTGTCGATATTAGGAAGTGGTGCATCGCGTCCAGATAGCATAAAGCCAAAACTGACGTCATCAGACCGGGTGAAATGTTGCAGAACAAGTGCCCAGGCAGTTTGGAAAAGGTTGGCTGTTGTGACGGCATGCTCCTTGCAGAAGGCTCGAATCTTGCTTGTTCTGTTGAGTGGTATAGCTAGGCTATTGAACGATCCATCGACCACGGGTGGTGACGCAGCTGGTAACTCGCTTGAAAGAATAGATTGGCGTGACTTGATGCTTGGCAGTGCGGGGAAAAAGCAAGGTCTGGTACCGTCAAGGCGCTGCTTCCAATACTTGATGGCTTCTGTCTTTGATTGACCCTCAATGTATGATATGAAAGACTGGTAAGAAGCGGTTGGTACCTCATCGAAAGCAACATCGCCGCTCTGAATGCTAGAATATGCAATTTGAAAGTCGTGCCAAAGAACTGATATGCCCACGGCATCATATAGAGCATGGCTAATTTGTAGCTGAATGAAAATGCGTCTGCTTGACATGGTTTTCGCAATAATCATGCGATGGGGCGGCACATCTCCTTCTGGCATATCTGGTGATTTATTGAACATGACTGTAGGATCGTTGGATGATGCATCATGAATGCAGGCAACAGGAGCCGTGAAAGACTTCAAGACAACTTGGTAATATCGGCCGGTACTCTTTGCAGACTTGAAGACAGTGCGAAGTATGACGTGGCGATTGACAATCTTTTGCCAACTCCTTGCAAGGTCTTGCATATCTGATGGTCTGAATTGAGTCGATGGGACAGCTTCAACTACAAAGCTGGCGTACCATGCATTTTTCTGGGTTTTCTGGATGCTGAGGATGCTGTTTTGCATAGGCGAAGCTGGATAGATGTTTTCAATGTTCGACATGTCAGACCCAAGCTCGAGATCAGCTTCCTGAGATGCTGTCCAAGGCTTTCGTGAAATATTGTACTTGTTGAACGCGAGTCTCATCTTGTCGCCGCTGGTACTGGTGCAGCGAGTGGCAAGGGCTGCAATTGTTGTGTGCTGGAAAATATCTTTTATCGTCACCGTGAACCCCTCAGCACGGCAGCGAGCCATGAGCTGCATAGCCAGAACAGAGTCACCACCAAGTGAAAGAAAGTTCTGGTCCATACTGATGCTTGCCGCATCAAGATGCAACAAATCTCCCCAGATACGTTGGAGCATTGCTTCCACCTCTGAGCTTGGTTCAGTGACCTTTGGCTGGGAAGACGTTGTTAACTGCGCGTGCAGCTCTTGATCCATTTGCTCAAGCCACTCGTTGATGAGGCGCCGATTCATTTTGCCAGAGGGCAGCTTGGGCACATTGTGAACTGGTATCCAGACACCTGGCACCATGTGTCGCGGTAAACTCTTTTTCACGGCCTCTCGAATGCCAGCTATTTCTTCCAATACACTGGTTCTCATGTTGACGTCTTCGACCATGGAAAGGCTCCCTTTTTGCTGTGATACCTCATTTCCTAGAGACAGCAGGGCAATCAGTCGTTGTTTCAATAGACCGCTACTGGGAACGGCTGCAACAATCGCCTTGAAAACTGAGCCTGCTTTGTCGGTAATTTGTGATTCCACCTCACCGAGCTCGATCCTTTGACCACGAATTTTGACCTGAACATCCTTGCGTCCCATGTAGTGTATACTTCCATCTGAAGTCCAACGTGCCAAGTCTCCGGTCCGATAGAATCGAGCAGTTTCTCCAACGGCGTTGGCCCAGGGAGGGGGCTCAATGAATGCCGCTTTAGTCCTCTCTGGATTGTTCAGATAGCCGCGACCGACAATCGGACCACTGACTACTAATTCACCCACGGCACCAACGGGGACCAGTAGCTGGTCATTTTCGGGGTTGATGATGTACAGTTGTGATTGCAGCGGCTTTCCGATGACAGCGCCTCGAGCGCCCGCCATGAGAAGCTCGCTGCCTGTTGAATTAATGGAGCACTCACAAGGGCCATATGAATTGAATAGTTGAATCCTGCCACTCCACTTGTTGATTATATCGTCGGTTAGGAGCTCACCGGCTGTTACCAATGTTTTCAAATAGGGCAGTTGGCTAGGCTCCAATGTACGCACCACAGTGGGTGTCAATTGGGTAAATGTAGCCTGAAACCTGTTTAGTGCGGTCGTAAGGTCTCCAAGACGGTCTTCTTCGGAAATGATGCAAACACACGCGCCATGAGTTAAAGCCAGCATTGTCTCTCCAATACTGACATCAAAGGCGTACGAAGAGAAATGAGCCACTCTGGAGTCGCTGTTCATTCCAAAGTTGCCGAAACCGCGAGATGATGCATACAGGTTGCGATGCTCCAAGATGGCACCCTTCGGAGTTCCAGTACTGCCAGATGTGTACACAATGAACGCCTTGTTATCAGGTTTGACGCCAGTACTGGGCGCTGACCATGACGCTGGAAATTTGTTCAGTGATTCTTCTGTAACTAGAACTTGTTGCAGGCCGATGTGTGCTACAAGAGCAGATTGAGAAGATGAACAGAGAATGAATGGAGCTTGTGTATCCTTCACAATCGTCTGCAGTCGTTCTAATGGATGTGCGGGTTCAAGAGCGGCACAGGCGGCACCAGCTTTGAGCACACCAAGCATAGCGACAATGGCCCAGAGAGATTTCTCAAAGCAGCAAGGAATAATTATTTCAGGACCAGCCCCGATACCAATAAGATGTTGGGCTAGCCTATTAGACATTTCATCAAGTTGACGAAAGGTAAGCGATCCTTCATCTGAGACGATGGCAGTGGCATCGGGCTTCAAGGATGCTTGTTCCGCGATGACGTCATGAAGGCATTTGCTCTCCTCAGCCAACGGGGCTTGATTCCAACTGGACAGTATTTCCATATCGCTGTCACCACATAGTTGAAGCTGGCCAATGGTCTGCTGAGGATCGTCAAGCAGGCGTTCTATGACAGCTAGAACCAGATCGGTAAGTCGGTTGGCTTGCTCGGCCGATAGCAAGGAAGACCAATAGTTCATCAGAACAAGCATAGAACTCTCAAAATTCTGTACGTCAATGCTTAATTCGTACTATATTACCATGTTTTGTTAGTATCAAGGACGAAGAACCGACTGACTTGTGAACGCAATCATAAGGAGTAGACAATATTTACCTCTGTAGGATCGTGAAAAACACGGCTTCGGAGATCGATTGTTCTGTGAGCTGTTGAATCTTCTTCATCAACAAAGAACTTGGTTATGCCCTTTTGAACATTCACAACGGTGTTGAAAAGACTTGTAGCCTCTCCAGTTCCACGAGTTGCATGGAAAATCTCCTTGAGTGAGCAGTGCTGATGAGGCAATGAGTTGAGATAGGATTCGTTTGCCTCTTTGCATAAATCAATTAAGGACTTGGATTTATCAATATGCGCATGGAAAACAAGCATATTGATGAGTGGCCCCATGATGTTGTGTACATCGGCGACAGGAGCATCACGACCCGACGCAAGATATCCAAAGCAAACCGACTCGGCACCAAGGAATGCCCCCAAAACGATTGCCCAACTTGTCTTAAAAATATCGGCAACGGTAATGTCGTGTTCCTCGCACAATCGAAGGAGAGCGCTTGCTTGATCTGTTTGAATCCATCGTTCAACAATACCATCTTCATGAGTTCCAGATGGTTGATTTGATGACAATGCTGGGAAATGAGAAGGAACAGCACCATCAAGGTAAGACCTCCAAAAGTTGATACCTGTATCCTTCGGCTTTCGACGGATATATGAGATGAAGTTACTATACAGAGGGGGATCCCCGGTTGCAAGCAAATCGTCATATGCCAAACAAACATCCCGGAGCAATACACGCATCGACGAACCATCATCGAGAGCGTGGGTCATCGCGAGATGGCAATAGACCGCTCCAGTAGGCAGCTTGCAGATGGAGAAACGGTATGGCGGGCCATGCTTTGCGTACTCATTGACCTCAACAGAGCTGGTGAAGTCCTCGAGCGTGAGACATTCCATTTTCAATACTGGAACAGTAACACGGTCCAGGACAGCTTGAAGGATATTCGCTTCATCGTGGGCTCCTTCTAAAAAGACAGAACGCAACGATTGATGTCTCTGGGCAACCTTAATCCATGCTTGTTCTAGCCTATCAATGTCTACCAACTCAGTTGATTGAACCAAGACCTCAAACAAGGCCCGCACGTGGTAGCGATCAGGCGACCTTGCTTGGCTGATAAGTATGCCTTCTTGCATTGGCGAGCAAGGGAATATGTCCTCAATGCCGACATCAGTTGAATCCAGATGCAAATTCGAGATGCAGTTATTGACGAATTGGTTGAGCTCTTGTGTCCCTTTGGTTGGTAGCAAACCAAAGCGACCGGGTGTAGTCGTCGGCAGGTCGACCGCTCCAGCACCAGCAGCATACTCGGCAAGTTTTCGAATGGTCTTGAGTTTGAAAATATCCTGGACAAAAATATTGACGCCAACATTGCGGGCTCTAGATACGGCCTGCATTGCCGATATGGAATCACCTCCCAAGCTAAGGAAACTGACAGTCATTCCTATAGTTGCGGGTTCGCATTTTAGCACTTCGGACCAGACTTTCCGTAATGCTTGCTCCATATCGTTCTCTGGTAGTTCAAGGGCTGAAGCCGTAACTGTGGCCGAAATTGACTTGGCCTGGTTGTATGTCTCTTCGTCGAGAGCATCTAGCCAGGCTTTAACGGCACGCTTATCCAACTTTCCGGAAGATAGCAACGGCATCCTGTCAACGAGAATCCAGAAGGTCGGAATCATATGCTTTGGTAACTGATCTTCTAACTCAGACCTGATTTGCCGAAGTTTCGTGGCGGCATTTTGTCCATGTTCGGAGTCGATGACTTTAAGGATTTGGTTTTTAGGCTTGGCGGCTTGTCTATTATCTTGGAGCGACGCCACAGCTACAAGGCGACCTTCCAGTGGACCGGCACGGGGAAGTTGGGCCATCGCATGCTCAATAAGCGAAATGCCGGCCATGTTGCTATTGATATCGTCAAGCTCAATGCGATGGCCATGAACCTTGACCTGATTGTCTTTGCGGCCTTGGATAGAAAGCGACCCATCCAGGTTGTAATATACAAGGTCACCAGACTTGTAAAGCCTTTGACCTTCAGTTTTGTCATCGCCAAACCATATTGGCGGTTGAATAAATGCTGCTTCAGTTTTGGCTGGGTCGTGTAGATAGCCCCTTGCTAAGGTTGGCCCGCCGATGACTAGCTCTCCTCGAGCATACATAGGGAAGAGACGATTATGATTGCGGGGGTCCGTAACCCAGAGAGAACAACCCATTCTGCGACCCAGATTGGATATATCGGACGTCGTCTTGACGCCCACGTTCGCGTTTGTCCAGATGGAGCATTCTGCCGGGCCATAACTGTTAATGAGACAGATTCCAGGTCTTCCTCCCCACATTGAGAAGTTATTATGAGTAGCATGTTCTCCCCCCAAGACCAAGGTTCTGATTAAAGGTACCTGTTCCGGGCGCAACAATGCTGCCACCGTCGGAGTAAGAAACATCCAGTCCGCTTCCATCGCGTTGATGGCTGCAGCAAGTTGATTTAATCTTTCATATTCGGACGGCACACAGATACAGCCCCCAACCATCAGAGTGGTAAAGGTTTCAGCGATGCTTAGATCGTATGTGTAAGATGCGAACTGTAGCACACGCGAGCCGCGTTGTAGGCCCAAGATGGGGGCATGAGATCTCGTACTCGAGCAAAATGCGCCATGCTCGACAACAATGCCTTTGGGAGTCCCTGTACTTCCGGAAGTGAAAATTACAAAGGCCGGATTCTTATCATGTGCTCGAGCATCGACTGATGTGGACTGTGGCACTGTGCACTGAACGTCATGCAAAGATTCTTCCCCCACTGCAACGACATGAGGAACGATACCAGTGAACAGATCTTTGTGTTGTGGAGCCACCAATACGATGCTAGCTTGCGAAGCCTCTATGATGCCCTTTAGTCGCAAAATGGGCTGGTTTGGATCAAGTGCAACGCAAGCGCCACCCGCCTTGACAATCGCTAACATGGCTACCGGCGTCCATGGCGACTTGTCCATGCAAAAGGGCACAAGGGATTCAGGGCCTATGCCCAAATTTCGCAGAGCTTGTGCCAAAGAATTGGCCACGTTGTTCAGCTCCTGATACGTAAGCGACACCTGTGGGTCATTGGAACAGACGGCAGGGGCATCTGGTTGTAACTCGACTTGTCTCTCGAATGTGGTGTGAATACAATCTAAAACCGGTTCGGGGATATCGGCATTCCAAGTTCGGAACATGTCCATATGGAAATTGTCAACTAGCGTTACGCTAGAAACAGGCTGGTTCGGATTTTCGAGGACTGATGCAATGGCCGCTTGAATGGTATGGGAAAGTACGTTGGCATGAGCTTCGGAAAGACATCGATCCCAGTAACTGAGAGTCAACCAAAATCCTTTGTCAGAATCAAGAATGTTAAAAGCAATGTCGTACTAGAATACATGAACTGTTAGCTCTCAGGACGTTCGACGCAACAGGAGATTGTAATCTTACCTCGCTGCGACTGTTGACATCTTCAGCTGCAAATAGAATCTTACCAGGCAAGCCTTGCAGGGATTCCTTGGAACCGCCGGCATTGCCTAAATTAACGATTGTATTGAACAATGGTGTACCGCTGAGTTCCAAAGCATGGTGGATCTCACTCAACGAGCAGTGCTGATGGGGCCAGGTTTTGACAAAGTCATGTTGCATGCTTTCAAGCAGTTGTAATACAGTTGTTTTGGGGTCAAAGCTGACATTCCGAATCAAAATGGTAATCATCGGGCCCAGGATTTCATGTACGCCCTCCAGCGGGATATCGCGACCGGATGTCAGATATCCAAAAGTAGCGGTATCGGAAGAAGCATCAGAAAAGCAATGCAAGACCAATGCCCAGATTGCCGACATAAAATTGGCCAACGTAGTATCGTGTAACTTGCAGAATTCACGCACCTGAGCCTTCTGTTTGTCGGAAATTTCCACACTGGTGTTTCGGTGCACCGGTTTGCTGTCCGCCTCTGCCTCGTTTAGTAGCGGAAATAGGCATGGGGTTGCTCCTGCGAGAGCATCCTTCCAGAACTGTAAGGATTTGTTTTCGGTTTTCTGGAACTCAAGGTGAGATATGTAGTCTTTGTAGGCATATCCCATTGGCGGTAATTGGCCGTCGTAGGCGAGAAGGAGATCCCGCATCAAGATTCCAGTTGATACACCGTCGGAAAGTGCATGGCTTATGTCCAAACGCAAATATATGTCGCCAGTCGCTAATATACAAACCGTGAATATATAAGGAAGTTTTCCTGCTTCATGTAACTGTGGAAGCGGTTGGTTCATAAGGTCGTTTAAGTCGTTAGCATGAGCAACAGTTACAGGAGCATCGACATCCTTCAGCACGACCTGCAGAAAGGCTGAGTCCCCGTGATGAACTTCGACAAAATGTGTCCTGAGAATATCATGACGGGCAATGACGCTTCTGCAAGCTTTCTCGAGTCGATAAGGTTCTACTGTCACCTCAGATGATTTTGGAAGTACCTTCCAAAATTCCTGCGCGTCATAAATGTCAGAGGCTCGGGAGGTGCTAAGCAGAATACCCTCCTGCATCGGCGAGCAGGGATGAATCGACTCAATTAAGGCGAAGTTAGATGTCTGTGCCCAGGACTTGCAGTTTTCAACGACATTGTCTAGTTCGACATAGCTATCGAAAGTGAGAAGTGGAAAATCGGATAGTGTCGGCACAGAGGATATTTGAGCAAGTTCTTTGGCAGTTACGCAAATAAGTTCCTCAAATTTTCGAATCCAACTGACAATGGCATCTTGGTGTGCCATATCCGCACTGTACTCAAATCTGAAAGCTAGCTGCCCGTCGATGAGTTCTGCCTGAACATCAAATAGCGATTGCTTCGTAGTTGTCCGGGGGGAATGGTCAGTGACTTGAAGCGTCTCGAAGAGACACCCTTCAAGTGAATCGCCTTCAATATAAGTCATGAGAACTTCAGGTTCCTCAGTTCCAGTAAATTCTGTGTGCGGCAAACGACATTGATCTTTGATTGACCTCAGAGTTTGAATAAACCTGGAATAAACATAATTCCCATTAGACAAATCAACCTTGTACTCCGAGAAAACTGGAGTCATCTTTGTGAAGTATCCGATCGATTGGTAGACCTCGATGCTTTCAGATGTAATATCGCGGCCATTCTTTGCATACAACATCGTTGGTGGAAGTCGGTCAGGGAAAGTTGTTGAAAAAGAAGTACTTAACAAAGTCAGAAGTACCTCTGCGGTTTCGGTTCTGAGCGCATTATTGGCTTCGTCAATAATGAGCGATGTAGTGTGATGGTTAATTGTGAACTCTGAAACAAGACTTTCATTGCGAGTGTCTAGGTTTGAATTCATACCCCAATACGCAATGGAGTCATTTTGGGCAGAAGATAGGGAGATTGATGAATACTCAGAGACGCTTTGCCTAGAGATGTCGGATTGCACACGAACCCAATCCTGGAACGAAGATGATACTGGACCGAGAGGTTCATGGAGGAGTATCTTCTCCAGATCCTTAACAATGATATTGCATGATTCTCGGTCCGCAATGAGCTTGTGGACGGCCACATATAACAATTGAGTTGCTTCAGTCTTTGCCGCATCAATGTCAAGTATTATTGCATCCATAAGTGGACCGTTCTCAATATCCAGGCATTGGTTAACTGGCTTCAATGAGGCCATCGCATCTTCAGTTGACTTGAACTGTACGTGGCTCAATTTTGATGACCCTGATGTGTTTTCCATTGCCACTTGAGACCAGATACCATGTTCATTGCACCTGAACCTCACATTCAGCATAGGGTGGCGTCTGACAATTACCATCAAAGCGTCTTGCATCTCCGTAAAACTGAGCCTTCGGTGAGATCGAAGAAGGAAGGACCGGATAAGGTAGTTGATATCATCAGGATGTGTTCTGAAGTACATAGCCTGGGCTGGTGTTAGAGGGAACGCCTTGTCCTTGCTCTCATCCCAAACTGAGATGCCTTCTAATTCTGGATGATTGTTTCTGACAAGATCCGCCAGTGCTGAGATGGTACGGTGTCGAAAGATGTCTTGAACAGAGAGACGTATTCCTTGAGACTTCAATTGGGATGTGGCCCGTATTGCTGAGATGCTGTCGCCTCCTAAACTGAAGAAGGGTTGGTTTATATCAACCGTGCCTTCTGGAACGCTAAGTACTTGAGACCACACAGAAACAAGCAGCTTCTCAATTCGGGAAAGTTCCGGTGCTGATTTGAGGTTGTTACCAAGAGTAAATATGTGCTCACAGGTTTGTTCATCCTGTGATTCTAACCACCGCTGTATCGCCCGGCGGTCAAGCTTTCCATTAGGATTTACGGGCAAGGATTGAACAGGCACCCATACACGTGGTAACATGTATGCCGGGATATTTCCTTGCAAATCCTTCCTAAGTTGTGCTATTTGGCTGGCAACATTGTCGTCCGTATCAATTTCGATACGGTGTGACTTGCCCGAAGGAATTTTAGAAAGTGAGAACACCACAACCAGCTTTTTGACGAAATAGCCATTTTTGGGAACCATGGCCAGTGACTGCCCCACTCCATATCGGTCAAGAGTTGTCTCCACCTCACCCAAGTCCACTCGCTGGCCGTATATCTTAACTTGGGAGTCCATGCGACCAAGGTAAATAATGGAGCCGTCGGGTTCATAGCGGGCCAAGTCGCCAGTTTTATACATTCGGCGTCTCTTTTCTGCCCCAAGGACTGGTAAGGTTCTTGTCCACTCGGGATCGAAGATGAAAGCCTTTTCTGTTTGTTGGGTTTTGACATAACCACGTGCCAGCAGGGGTCCTTCAATCAGAATCTCACCCGCACAGCCGATGGGAACGAGCTTGTTATGATCATTGGCATCAACAATCCACATCAGGGTGCCAGCGGGCTTTCCAAGGGCACCATTCTGGACATGGTTTGGGTCGATTAACATTCCAGAACTGATGATGGAGCACTCTGCTGGTCCGTAGGTGACCACCAGGTTTGTGTGAGTTGCCCATTTTCTGGCGAGATTCTGAGGCACCATCTCACCAGCAATATCAACCGTCTTCAGTGGGAGCTCTTCAGGGTTGAGCAATGAGGCCACGGTAGGTGTCAGAGAAGCAAAATTGACCTGATGGGCTTTGACGAAGGTTGAAAGTTCGTTCATCCTTTCGTACTCGGTGGGCACGCATATGGTACCTCTAAAGACAAGGGTTGTGAAAATCTCTTCCAGACTCGCGTCAAACGTGTATGACGAGAATTGTAGAACGCGGCTGGTCTCACATAGCTGGACCAAGGGGCCATGCGCAAAAATGCTAGTACACATGGAAGCGTGCTCGAGTATTATGCCCTTAGGTGTGCCGGTAGATCCAGATGTAAAAGCGATGATGGCAGGATGATGAGGCATTGCCTTGCATGGCTTTTTGCTGGGAAGAGTTTCAAAGTTGCTCAACATAATGTCGACCGAACAGATGGACGAATCTATAGGAAGAATCCTTGGAACCAGTGGTTGGATCCTGGCCTCATACTTGGAGTCACAGATTACAAGGGTTGCCTGCGTCGTTTCGATCATGCTGGCCAACCTTGAATCCGGAAATTCCGGGGTAAGGGCTACACAAGAGCCGCCAGCCTTGAGGATCGCATACATAACCACAATGACCCAGGGTGATTTATCGAAGAAGAAAGGTACCATAACTTCAGGGCCGACACCCAGAAAGGCGAGATGGGCCGCAAGACGCGAGGCAAGGGTGTCTAATTCTTTGTATGTGATCCTCATATCTGAGGTCACAACGGCGTCCTTGTCAGTGTTCAACTGGACGGCGTTCTCCACCAGCTCGTGAATACAAGCTTTAGTTGTCACAGGCATCGCGCTCGACCATTGCATAATACGAGACTTGTGGGTCTCGCTGAAAAGGCTCAAGTCGCCAACCCTCTTGGAGGCTCCCTGGAGTAGGATATCAATGGTATGGAGAAGAGTCTTTTGCATGAGATGGGCCTGCTCATCTGAAATACAAGCGGTCCAATAGCTGAAGCTCAAAGAAACTTGCTCATCTGTATGGACAACATCGAGTGACACGTCGTACTAGGGTGAGAAATACAAATTAGTTTCTATTTAAATATGGGGGGTGGGGACTTCAAATACTCACCTCAGTTGGACCTTGAGCATCGACGACCTTGAGCTCAATACTCGATGGTGATTCGTCAGCGGCTGCAAGTTCACCTTTAAGCACATTGACCACTGTATTGAACATCTGTCCACGCTTATTCTCCCCATCAAAGACTTCCTGTATAGCGGACAGCGAAGTATGCTGGTGCTCTAATCCGCTCAGAAAGTTGTCATGAATACCACGTATCATGTCAAGTATCGACATGTCCGCATTTAGATCGATTCGAGACACCATCATGGTGATCAAGGGACCGATGATTGATTCAGCTTGCGGAACTGGAATTGCGCGTCCCGATGTCAGATAGCCGAAACAAACTGTATCCATCCCTACATACGCCCGTAATACCAAAGCCCAAGCTGCACTGATAACAGTGGCGACTGTGGTATCATAAGTCTTGCAGAAAGAGAAGATTGAATCCGTGGTGCGTGGTCCTAGTATTTCATCCAATGCTTTGCACATATTTGGCTCACTTGTCGAAGTGTTGAGTGAGGGAAGGATGCAAGGCTCAAGCCCTTGAACGATCGATGTCCAGTACTCTAGTGATTTTTTCGATGGAAGTTGTTCCAGGTATTCAATAAAATCTCCATACCGCGGGGGTAGGTGAGAAACAAGCATTTGATTGTCATAGGCTAGTCGAATGTCCGTGATGAGATTCTTCATGGACGCGCCGTCAATCAAAGCATGGTTAACCTCGAATCTGCCATAGACATCCCCTGTCCCCACAATCTGGCAAAGCACGAACCGATATCCAAGTTCTCGCGAGGGTGTATTTCCCGAATTCAGAGATTCGAAGGGTTTCTGAGGATCGGTAGACCTGATGCAGATTACTGGTGGCTTTACAACCTTTTGTACAACTTGTACATAAGGGAGCGAATCATCACCTTCTACAAAGAATGATCGAAGTGATTGATGTCGCGCCACAACCTGATAAATTGCACTGCGGAATCTTTCAACGCTGATTGAGCCGGAGCCTGAGCTCGGAACAACTTTGAAATCATTGACCAATTCGTACAGGCCATCCTGCCTAGCACAGCTGAATAAAATTCCTTCTTGCATCGGCGAACAAGGGAAAACATCCTCAACATTTTCCATGTCTGTGTCGAAGAGTTCAAGGCTGCGTGCCACCTTTGCTATCAAATCTTGATATTGTGAATCTGATAGACGTTTCGACAGGAGCGGGAAAGGTGTGTCACGCGTCTTGACTTTGGAGTTAATCTCATCAGAAGACAAGGTAACCGTTTTTGCCCTCTTGGAGATTTCAGAGACGGTACGGTACTGCAAAATATCATGCATTGATATTTGTATACCTTCATTCATTAGGTGTGAAGATATCCGAATCGCCGAAATAGAATCTCCTCCCAGACTGAAGAAACTTCGGTTAGGAGTGATGTGGTCCTCAGGAATACCAAGGACCTGGATCCAAGCATTGGCGAGGTGCCTCTCCATTGAACTCGAAAGAGCTGAAATAGACAATTCATGTGTATCGTCGTCATTGTTTAACAGCAAAACACTTTGATATGTCTCGTTGTTGACCGTTTCAAGCCATAGTAGGAGCGCTCGACGATTTAATTTGCCATTCAGCGTCACAGGAACCTTTTCCACTAAGATCCACGATCGAGGAATCATATAAGCTGGAACACGGTTCTCTAGCCACTTACGAAGCTCCAGGACACTTTCACGCGCCTCTGAACCCTGTTGTAGAGTCATGGGCTGTTCGGTGGATCCCAATACAGCTTCAGCTAGATTCATTGAGGATAGAATTGTTACCATGTCGCCTGCGAATGGGCCTTTCTTCGCCACCAGGCATACCGCGTGCTTAACGATTCCACTTGCGGTAATGTGATGACTGACTTCTCCAAGATCGACTCTTTGTCCGTGAATCTTGGCCTGGCCATCTTCGGCTTTTCTACCCAACATTACCATGGAACCGTCTTTATTGAAGCGTACGATGTCACCAGTCTTGTACATCCGTCGGCCAGATGCAGGAACACCAACCACAGGGAAGTTCCTTGTCCACATCGGGTCCACAATAAAGGATTTCTTAGCCAAGTTCGCATCAAGGTAATCTCTTCCAACTAGTGGCCCTTCAATGAGAAGCTCACCGGGAGCCCCAATGGGCACCAATTTGTCATGATTTGTTGAATCAACAATCCAGAGAAGAGCGCCAGAGGCGGGGCCAAGCTGTCCGTTGCCGAAACCTTGAATCTCTGAGCGCGAAATGGCGATTGAGCACTCGGAGGGGCCATATGTAGCGACCAACCTTGCTTTGCGCATCCACTTACTCACCAGGGTGTCAAGAACCGGCTCACCACCGAGGCAAATTGTTTTTAAACTTGGTACCTCGGATGGACTCAGGAGGTTTGCAACAGTGGGAGTGAGATACGCCCAGTTCACATTGAGTTTCTTGATTGTGTGTGATAACTGATTCAAGCGCTCGTACTCGGTCGGAATGCAAAGGCAGCCCCCAGAACATAACACCAAGAAAATCTCTGCAAAGCTCATATCGAAAGTGTACGAAGCAAAGTGAAGACCTCGGGCCTGTCTACCCAGCGGGTCAATGGTCCGATGATGCCAGAGGGCGGAAGCGATAGAATTATGCTGCAGAATGTTTCCTTTCGGTACTCCAGTACTACCAGAGGTAAAGTTGACAAACGCAGCGTCGCTTGCCGCAATCGACGAGGTATATTGAGTTGTGTCCGGGATACTGTCCCATAGCTGAGGGGTAACTGAAACCAGTCTAACATCCGGCAGATTTGCAAATAGCTGAGTGTAGTTTTCACCACAGACAATAATCTTGGCGTCTGTCATGCTAACAATGTCGTTCAGTCGCTGAATTGGGTAGGATGGATCCAAAGCCACGCATGCACCCCCGGACTTCAAGATTGCGATCATGCTAGCAATGGTCCAAGGTGATCGGTCAAGACAGAATGGCACCGCCATTCCAGCCTCCACTCCACAGGACTGTAGATGAGCCGCTAGCCTATCAGAGAAGTTGTTTAGTTGGGTATAAGTCCAGTTTCCTTCCATCCCTGTCGTACTTATTGCCGGGGCTTCAGGGTAGAGCGCGACTTGCTCCTCAAATAAATGATGCAAACATGAATCGACAACATGGGGATATTGAGAGCTCCATTCCCGTAGCTGACGACCATGAGACTCGGGAAAGGTCTCAATACTTTTGATCGGTGTCTGACTAGAGCTTCCTAGAAGAGAACTGAGAATCTGTAGTACTGTTTCACCCAGATCTGTTGCTTGCGCCTCAGATATACATGATGTCCAAAAAAGAAGATCGGCTTTGATGGTTTGAACTGAATCCACAACTCCAAATATGATATCGAACTGTACAGTAAATAATCATGTCAGCAAAGATTTGGTCTATGGAGAATTTTGTTTAGTCATACCTCAGCAGGGCCACCCTCATTCGTGAGTTCCCAGTCAAGGACATTGTTGGCATCGATCTGAGAAGCTGAATGAATCTTCTGCACATTTACTAATGTGTTGAAAAGGCTTTGTGCCCCAAGGTCGAGGTTGCTCTGAATCTTTGCCAAGGAGCAGTTTTGATGGGACAGGTTTTCCACGAGCCGACTGTAAACACTCTGGACCAGGGAACCGATACTGGTTGATGGTTGCACCTCGACTGTCTGAACTAACATGTTGAGCAGAGGGCCCATCATTCCATGAACACCAGACACTGGAACGTCTCGACCGGATGCCATATAACCGAAACATACGGTTTCCGCATCCCCACCGATGTATGTCCGGAGCACCAGGGCCCAAACGGCATTCATAGCTGCCGCAAGGGTAACGCCGTGGTCTTTACAGAACTGTCGCAATGCGGTGACCTGAGAGTCTGGGATGATAATATCAAGTCGACCAGGAGCAGTACTGGACTGGTCGGCGCCGTTCAGACTAGGGAAATGGCATGAGCCCACGTCTGTCAACAGTGACTTCCAATAACCATATGACTCGTCGGCTGGGTTAGACAATAAATAGTTGATAAAGTTGCTGTATAAGGGAGGCGAGGGAAGGGAAACCTGGTCATAGGCAAGAGACAATTCTTGGATGAGAACCCTTAGGCACGAGCCATCAAGCAATGCATGGTTGATGAGGAATTTGCAAGAAACACCATCTGCACAGTTGCTGATAACCAAATGATAGGGGAATCCATTGGAACCAACAACCGTGGGTGCAGCAATAGTAAGAGCACTTGCCGAGACGTCCGATTTGGATACTTGGACGTTTAGAGTGGCCGCATCTTTGAAGACTACTTGGACAAACGGGGTCTGCTCTCCTCCAGTCTCGTAGAACACAGTTCGTAGTATTTGATGTCGCTGGATGATGATGCGGCATGCCGCTTCCAACTGATCAACATTGACAAAATCTCCGGCGGTTGAGGACACTTTCCATGTAGTCTCATGACAATAGAGATTTCTGTCGGGATAACGGACTTGGCTGACGATCATACCTTCTTGGCAAGGCGAGCAGGGGAAAATGTCTTCGATTTGGTCAAAGCTCTGCAGGTTGCATTCGTGAAAAAGCTTTTGAGTGCAACCATCCAGTGCTTTATAGTCGCATAGCATCAATGGATAGTCGCTGAGACAAGCAAGAGGCTTCAGCATATCTCTGTGGGCACAATCTTGAATGACGGAGGCGCAAGTGTTAATCCAAGCGCGAATGTCGTCTTGGTGCTTCATCTTGCGCGACCATTTGAAATGAAACGACAGCCCACCATTCTTGACGACAGCTGATATTTCAAAAAGAGAGCACCTGGTGACTTTAAAGCGGTCTTCCTGTATTTCACCACCATATTTGAAGAATATCTCCTTCTCGTGGTCATTATCGTTCTGAGATGTCCTATCAATATGGCGGCCGCGTTGAATGAGATTTCGGCGGATATCTTTAACCTGTCTTATAATCTGCGAAACATCAGTATATTCCCCGCAATCAACACTTACAGGAAGTAGAATTAAAGATCCGTCATTGATTGCCTTCTCTGATGGGAAGGTTTCCTGGCTAAAAATGGTCGGCACATGGCGGCCATTGAAGCTCTGTTGAAAGGCAAACAGTATGACACCCATCAGCGCCTCAGAAGGTTCGGTCCCCAACTTATTATGAGATTCCTTCAATATTGCGGATGTAGTTTTCGGATCCAACTCAAAGCTTGTGGATATGGTGTCTCCAAATTGATTGAGTTGGCCGATCATGCCCCAATATCCAAAGTCTGGTCCACTTGGCCGGCCTGTCGCGATCGAAGCAGATTGTGACTTAATAGGCATCTTCCGGTCCATAATTGCCACCGAGGAGGATTTATCTTGCTGAAGATGGGAAACTAAAGCTGTAATAGTGCGGTGTTGAAGGATGTCTTGGACAGTAACGAGACAGCCTTGCGTCCTAGCTTTAGAAACAATTCTCATTGCTGAGATAGAATCTCCTCCAATAGAAAGAAATGCATTTGAAGCGCCGATGTTGTGCTCAGGGATGTTGAGAACTTCACTCCAAATTTTTCTCATGGCGTTGGCAACTTGGTTGCGGTGAAACAACTCATCGGGTTGGCCATTTTCCTCATCCGCGCTCGTCTGAAAGTCGCTTATGTCTCTCAGCACATCACCATCGACAGCTAATAGCCAACTTTTCATCTTCTGTCTGTCAAGTTTACCAGACGAGGACAAGGACATTTTCTGGACAGGGATCCAAACGGTTGGTACCATGTACGAAGGCAATGCTGCATGGAGTTTGTCGCTCAGCCGGTCGCATGTTTCGGCCGCTGAATTCCAGTGCTCTTTGGTGATGAGCTGCAAAGATGTGGAGGGCTCCGGCTTCTGTAGCGCTGCGCCATCGGCAAGACATAATACAGCAACTAGTCGCCCCTCATATGCGCCAGACTTGGGTACTTCGGCAAAAACCTGAATTGTAGAAGCGTCACCTAGGAGATGCGTTTCAACTTCGCCAAGTTCAAGTCTTTGCCCATTAACCTTCACTTGGCTATCTGCCCGACCACAGAACTTGAGTGTGCCGTCGCTTAGCTGTTTTACTAGATCTCCCGTCTTGTAAAAGCTATAAGCAGTTGGCGAGGGTGTGATGAAGCGAGATGACCAAAGTGGAGCGGCAATGAAGGACATTTCCGATTTTTCCGGATCTCCCAGGTATCCTTTTGTGATATTTGGTCCCTCGATGACTAGCTCTCCAATCGCTCCAACGGGTGAGAGAATATTGTGGTTGGCTGGATCGACGACCCAGGCTCTGCAGCCAACAGGGCTGCCGATATTGGTTGGATCTGTTTCAGAGGCCTCTGGAAATTCACGGGCCACACAAATGACGGTCGTCTCTGTTGGTCCATATCCGTTGAAGAGCCGGACCTTGCCTAACCAAGTATCTAAGCAATCCTGGTCAACCGCTTCACCGATCAGGACCAGGGTGTCAATTCCAGGAACTGTTTCCGGGTTGAGAGTTCTGACAAAACTGGGAGTTAACATAGCCCAGTTAACGTCAAATTGTTGGATGAAGCCCACAACGTTATTCATACGGTCCTCATCCGAAGGAACACAAACGCAGCCGCCATGTATCAGGACAGTGAATACCTCAGCAATGACTGAGTCGAAGGTATAGGAAGCAAATTGAAGAGCTCTAGTGGTTCTTTGGATCCCCGTATCTGCCCCATGAGCGTACATGCTGCAGCACAAAGCACGGTGAGGAACAACAACGCCTTTTGGTTGACCGGTAGATCCCGAAGTGAAAAGTACGTATGCAGTGTCCTCGGGGCTATTGGAAGGCTCAGACCCAACAGCTTTGGTATTGCCACTAAAGTCACCACTCAAGGTCTTGTCCAAATCCCCGTCAACGAGAACGATATTTTGAGTGGACTTGACTTGCGCCACTACAGATAACGTTGCAGTGGAAGCTATGATAATAGCGGCTTTTGTATCCTTCAAAATACCTACCAATCGCTGAGTGGGTGCATTGGGATCTATTGGCACAAAGGCCGCGCCGGCCTTCATGATTGCCATCATTGATACAATAGCCCAGGGAGACTTTTCCATGCAAAATGGGATCATTGAACCCGGACCTGCCCCTAGGGATACTAGGTAAGCGGCTAAACGAGTACTCAACACACTTAGGCGCTGATATGTGAAGCTGACATTAACAGAGCATACTGCCAGTTCGTTGGGATGTCGGGCGGCCTCGGCCTCAAATAAATCATGGGCAAGGGCATTTTTCACCGGAATCTGGGCGCTGTTCCATCGCGCCAGCTGCTCATGGTGAACTGTGCTAAAGAGATCCATGCTCGTTATAATGCGATAAGGATCATCAAGAAAATGATCGATTATGGTGGTAAAGCAGCCGATGATATTCTCGGCATCAGGCTCGCAAAGTAGACTCGTCTTATAGTCCAAGGTGGCGAGGAGTTCATCACCTGTGTCTTGAATGTTCAAAACAATGTCATATTCAGCGACTGTATGTACATGGATCAAATTAAGACTGATCTCTTCGGATGTACGGTGGAGATTGGGCCGTCTTTGAACATCCACCAATGTATTAAATAATCCAGAGCTGAACCCCATTCTGCGCTGGATGGAAGCTAGTGAGCACTGCTCATGGCTCAGCGAATTGGAAATATTTCGGCGGAGCTGGCCCGCAAGGTCGATCAGCTTCGTGGAGTTGTCGATCTTGGCTCGGGTAACCATCATGCAGATGTAAGGACCGAGAGCCTCTGCGATTTCCGGGAGTGGGATGTCATGACGGCCAGAGGAAATGTAACCAAAGGTTACATCATCCTTTCCCAGGTATGCTCTCAATAACACTGACCAAGCAGCGTGGAAAAGCAAAGAGAAGCTCACTGTCTTGCTCTTAACCAGAGCCAAAACTCCTTCACGGTTCAACAATACTTGACGACGCTGTCTCGGTGCAGAACTTTCTGCTGCGCCAACTCGAAGCTTGGGGAACATTGTCGGCTGGGAATCAGCAAGGAAGTCTTGCCAGTATTCTAATTTTCCTTCTTCCGAGCTTTTCTGCAGGTGGTCCACAAACATTCGAAATGGAACCCCTTTCAAATGCCGGCTTGGGTCATCATAGAGGCGCATAAGCTCATGGAGGATTTTCATGCTTGCAATAGCATCGGCAACTCCGTGATGTATCTCCAGTTTAAGGCCATCAGGACCTTGTGAAGATTTGCAAAATGCCAGGCAATGGGGAGCAACATAACTGTCGCCCCACATTGGCTCTTTGATCGCTATGTCGTTGAGGGTTTCGCTTTGAATTTCACTAATTTTTGTGGGTACGTCCCTCAAAACAACTTGCTGAAACAAGCCTTCTCCTGTTGTCGACTGAACAAAGACTGTTCTTAGAATGGTTGATTGTCGGACAATGCTGTCCCATGCCTTTTGGAGCCGCCCCAGGTCAAAGGATGCGCCATTCAATTCGTGTAGTTCCATAGTGGCGCGGATGATGTAGTCCTCTGTTTTCTGTGTCTGGCTCATAAGGATACCCTCTTGAAGGGGTGTGCAAGGGTAAATATCCTCAATATCATCGACACAATACTCGGGAAATTCTGCGAGAAATTCATTCGTGACCTCAAGGTCATCAATTCCAAAATCTTTAGATGCAGAATCTGAAGACGAGACGTCTTCAGTCATGGCGTCCAGCTCCGTGGTCACACGAGAGGAGACGGATGCTGGCCCGCTTTTGGTTTCAGGCCTTTCAGAGTCGATATTCATCATGGGCTTTTCCTGAGCTTCAGGCATGACAGCAGCAGTAATGTCGGAGTTTTTGCTCATGATTGGAGGCATGCTGACAAGTTTCGTGGTGTGTGAAGTTATGTAGCCCAAAATCAAGATAATTGAGAAAGTAGAGTGGTCAAGTCAAACACTGTAAATTAATACAGGCGGTATTAAAGCTGCAAATTGCAACACAACTATATTGAACCTGACATACGTGCTCCGTTACTCGGAGAATCTAACTAGTGATAAAGAATTTCAATGGAGTATGGCCTTGAAGCCAACGACACCGCAAGACTAAAAGGAGCGATAGCCCGTCAGGGCCCATGCTGTCGCAGTCGGGGTTGTCACGGCCGGGCACCGGAATTATTCCCTGTCTTTTTTCGGGCCGCTCCGAGGATGAACTCCGCGAGATTTGGCGGCTCCGGCAAATGCCATTAAAATGGCCTATTGACTAAGGCACAGTCGTCGGGATTCCAATCCCACGGTCAGCAAACGCCAGCATATACGATATTGTGCGACAGAAGCCCCGCGTATATAAATGCACATCGGAATCCGAAAGAGTGGGACCTATCCGACGGAAGGAATGAAGCACGCTAACTATGACCAGAAGTAGCCGCTGTTGAACAGGGCAGGTACATAAGGGTCCTTCAAGGGGATGAAGCAGCGGGTTGAGCAAAACGGAAGATTACCCGGCCAGTGTGATGTGACCCACTACCTTGCCGTGCGGCAAATGTCGTGCCGAGGAAGCGAAAATAGCCCCGTGGCAAGACAACGGCCGCGCGCAAGAGATAACGAGCAATCGTTTTGTGTTTCTGCACATTCACCGCAAAGTCATCGTACCGAATACCAATTATAATTACCCAGAAATCCTGGTAGCAAGCAAAGCAATGGCATTTGTCGGCTGATAAACGAACAGTGTCAAAACCGCCCAAAGGGTTGGGTGCCGAATCCGCCTCATGCCTGTAATTTGACCTGATTAGGCCTAGTCGGCGGTCGGATTCACTGTATTCGACAAATACGGGATCAAAGTTCAAGGCAGGTCATAGGAAGATCGGAATTGAAATCGGTGTTCTATTCGCCACATGGTTTGCTTGGTTTGTTGGTTGCAATTGACTTTGTGCAGGCGTCCTCCCCCGCACATTGATCACCAGCGGACACGATGGTCTCCAACGGGGTATGAAAAGAAAGAACTCACAGGGACATCCTTGAAATTTGGTACATTGCACAGAAGCCCTATCCAGAGCACCACCCCCCGAGTGGCGAATGATTTCAGACACAACTCGGCGGAACATTAGGCTGATGCTTATTGATCTTCGCCAGTCCTTTTGCGATACGACCTCCCTCCTCGTGGCAACGCTGTGCTGATCGACTGCTTGTGGTAAATTTATTGGACCTTCCTTCTCAGGGTTGGCAGATTGCACGGGGACGCTTGGCAAAATTAGACCATTTAGTCGGTATAGTGCATGAGGCTTGTTCCGATCCGGTTAGCACATCGCAAAAGTACCCAGGATGTTCCCTTGTTCCTCAGGGTCGCGGCTGGGACCGCGTCTCCCCACCTCCGCCGCATCGCCTCTGCCACATTGCAAGGGCTGACGAGAGTTGAGTGTTGTCTTATCCTGAGAAACGCCGGGGATTGTGTCCCTGATTGGCTGGATGGTGCCCGATCCACTGGTCAGTTGTTCTTCGAACAATCCTGTCGTGCTGGGGGACCTACCGAGATCGCTGGTCGGGGCAGCCAGCCAACCACGCCATCTCGCCCCTGTATCACTGCTTCGGTGGCTTTCATGGGGTAGACCTGCATGGGCCTTTTGATATTATTCTGCCGACAACTCACAGACCGGCTCGCAAACGCAGGACCGTGAGGCGTAGTGTCTTTTAAACAACTTCTCTCCTTTGTGCCCTTGGCAGTGCTGGAATACATTCCCAACCCTCTACGGTCACCATCGCCCAATATTGCCTGCCAATGTCTGGACAAGCCAAACCTCGCCAAAAGTTCCGCAGGAGCTGCACAAACTGTGCGACGGTAAAGGTCAAATGTAGCACCACGAGACCCGAGTGTGCGCGATGTGTAGAGCGAGGGCTAGAGTGCTTATATGCACCATCCAACCGCTATGGCCGACCTCCCGCATCAGGGTCCTGTGCCAAAGGCCCGCCGCTTCAAACTCCGCCGCAGGACGCGTATGATGTAACCCTGAATGAATGTGCATCCGACGGAACGGCATGGGACTTCAACTCATGGGTGCCTCCATCGGCCTGGGCCGAAGCTGTTCGCGACATTACCTGCGACATTGCCGCTTTTTCAACTCGTCATGACGAGTGGAACCTAAACGATGTGCCGCACCTCGCCAACAGCCAGGGCAGCGACAGGACTCACAATGGCTTCAGACATGGTTCCAGCAGCAGTTCCGCGGAAGGTTCACCAGGGCCTACGCACAACTGCTTAGCCCATGCAGCCTCTCTTCTCATCGATATCCGAAACGACAGCTCATCAAGCGAAGTGACATGGGCAACCGCCAATGGAGATGCTAAGACAATCGTCGGAGATGTCATCTTCGCAAACCGAAGGGCTACTAGCCAGGTGTCAACCATCCTGGACTGTGCATGTCTAGCTGCAGACTATCAGATTTCCGTCATTGTCTCGCTCATATGCTTCCACATGATTGATAGATACGCCAAGGCCGTGGCCGCAGCAAAGGCTTCGCTCGGGGGCAGACACGGCGGCAGCAACCACATTATTGGCTCTGTCCAGATACTCTTGGACGAGCTTCGACGGATAACGCCTCTGATTGGCAAATGCTCCATGTATACTGGGGAAGCTTCGGAAGCCCCGGGAGGCACCCCGGTGTCTGCCCTCCAACTTCTACAGAGCGATCTAGAACAACATTTGTACAGCGTGGTGGAAGACGCGGAAGGGTTTCTGGGCCCTGGATCTCGAAGTGATCTAGCCAGTGGGAGACTGTGGTGTTAACGGATTTGGAAGGACCCTGAAAACTGGAAATCAAAGTGCAACGGTAGTACTGCACACTGGAAAATGCATCGGGAATCGCACGGCTTTGGAAGGGGGGGTGCGTTTACGTGATCCATGGAAAATTTAGCGACCCTTGTTTTATTAGAAACCAGACTTCATTCTTGACATCGTGGGATAGGATGTAATGTATCCAGAACGAATAGAATTTATGAATTGCCGTCCCAAAACACATTTTATCTGCTAATCCAAAACCAAAATGCCAAGCGTCTACCCAGGGTTTATATCCATGATGCCATGCAGACGGCCAGGGTACTCTAAAATAAAGCGACCAGATAATTCAGATTATTACATTGCATCTGGCTCATCGCTGTGATCCGATACAACAAATGCTTCCAAAGGTCGGCCACAAGGGCGAGAAATGCACAAACCATCACAACTGAAACGGAATTACGGGAGTGCTTGAATAAAAGCCCCAGTTCGGACACCGGCTAGGGGTGTGGATCAACATGGTACTTTCGCTCTCCGGAGTGAGATTCAGGACTCGCAGGTATCATTGGTGGGTGTCGACGGGAAAGGATGTCGGAGCCCGGATCTGTTCTAACATTCCACCTACCCTGTTGAGCAATTTCGAAGTCCGAGAATCACAACCGCAAAGAAAGCTTCCCACCTCAGCTTTATGCATCCATACTCTCAATGGTGGCTCAATTTCAAAATACACCCCTTTATGCTTTGACACTGATACGGATTCTATTCACAGAGCTAAGCCCATCAGAACCTAGCACCAAAGCTTTCAAGCCGAGAGACTATTGCCTGTCTATGATCCTAAACTCTGCCCCTGCATAGAATAAATTTTAGTAACGATAGGCCTTTTTAGATTTGTGCATGTAGTCAAGAATCACACCTGCTTTCGGTCTCCGAAAGAACAAATTCCATCACTAGTTGAGATTCCTTTTTCGGTTTCCTAACCTCACCTGGCGTTTCCGGCTCTCTGGAATTCCATGGTACCCATGTGCAGCGGGTCAAGATTTGTATTGCCATGGTACAATGGTACACTCAAGCTACCAGCTCAGGGATATTTCTTGGCTAGCGGTGTCTAGAGGGATAGATACTGTCCATACGGTAACATATAGGCGGTAAAATGTAGGCAATGCATGTTGTCCAAGCAAATCACATGGACCGTAGTTGATAGCTAGCTTGCAAGTTCCTTATTCCGCATTAACAATATTGCTGTAGATTTATTGTACCTCTCAGTGAGACGGTACAATTAGCCTTGTCGTACAGAGGATTCGGCTAAACGACAGCCTGTAGCCCAGGTCACAAGGTTAAGAATAATTCAAACCATCAGGACATTATTTAAGACAACCCCAGGCCCTACGTAGTACTCGCAAGCAATTCCAAAACAAATTCAAGGCCGGAAGCGATTCGCAAACAACTATCCCCCCATAAAGGCGTTCCAGTATAAATCAATTAAGCATCATTCAATCAATATGAATCAAAGCAGGGCCGACTCGCAGCCAGATGCCCTCACAAACCTGGACGATGGGGCCATTGCGATCGTGGGCATGGCATGCCGTTTTTCTGATGTGTCCTCTCCCACTCAATTCTGGGATATGATTGAGAATGGGCGAAGTGGTCACGGTCGAATTCCCGAGAGATGCTTTGACGCGGATGCGTGGTATCACCCGTCGAGGGCCCGACGTGGAGCCGTAAGTAGAATATTGAACATGGAAGCTAAATTTTGGCTTTCAATGTGGCCCTTATTGCATCGCTGTTTCTATTATTCTTCCCGGAAGTTCATTTGACATGAAAAGAGCGTTGCTGATGTTTTTCCTAATCACGCCAGGTAATTACAAAGTCTGGCTTCTTCCTTGATGATGTATCACACTTTGACGCTCCCTTCTTTTCAATCACGGCCACCGAGGCCGCAGCTATGGACCCTATGCAGCGGCTTGGACTTGAGGTTGCCTATGAAGCCTTTGAAAACGGTATTTATCTGTTCACTCATTACCCTTCAGGAGATATGTACTCGAGACGCGTTGTGGCTAATAGTTCTCACGTAAACTAGCCGGCATTCCAATGCAAAATCTTTCCAATAGTAGAACAGGTGTGTACAGTGGTGTTATGACGGCTGATTATCAGGAAATTGCCGAGGGAGATTTATTCCGCCTGGGTGACCATCCGGGCAGTGGTACAGCGAAGTCCGTCTTGGCAAACAGGATCTCGTGGTTCTTCAACCTCCGAGGCCCTAGTTTGTCACTTGACACGGCCTGCTCATCCACTCTATACAGCTTACATCTGGCCTGCCAGTCCATTCTCACCGGGGAGTGCGATCAGGCCCTGGTCACAGGCACAAATCTCATTCTACACCCAAATCTCATGGCACAGTTTACAGCCATGCACATGATCACACCGGATGGCATCAGTCACACATTCGATGCCGCCGCTAATGGATATGGCCGAGGTGAAGGCGTCGCTGCTGTTATGGTGAAACCGCTCAAACACGCTGTAAGAGATGGCGATGTGATTCGTGCCGTCATCCGAGCTACAGGTACCAATTTTGACGGAAAGACCACTGGCATGACAGTTCCAAGTGGCGATGCCCAGGCAGAGCTTATTCGAGAAACTTACCAAAAGGCTGGACTCTCCATGCACGACACTGGTTACTTTGAGGCGCACGGAACTGGAACCCCGCTTGGTGTGCGTAACAATATCACAACACTCTGGCTTTGAAATGGAATTGACTGACAGGCTTTTCTTGACTAGGATCCCATTGAGATGAAGGCCATTGCACAAACAATTGGTGCTGCACGAAGACTGGAGAATAAGGGTCCTCTCTACGTAGGTAGTGTGAAGCCCAATGTTGGCCACACAGAAGGCGCAGCTGGTCTGGCCGGTCTCATCAAAGCTGTGCTCTGTCTTGAAGCAGGTACAATACCTGCAGTGACAAAATTGAAAACCCTGAACCCTAAATTGCGCATGGCGGACTGGAATCTGGTTGCGCCCATGGAGAATCGGGCTTGGCCACAAGTAGGTGTTCGCCGGGCTAGCGTCAACTCGTTTGGTTTTGGTGGTGCAAACGCCCACGCCATCATCGACGATGCATTTCATTACCTTTCATCGCGTGGGATAAAGGGACGTCATATAACGAAACCAACTCCTCTTTCGCTGAGCTCCTCGCTTGACCTCTCTCTAGAACACGGATCTTCATCATCATCCGCAAGCTCCATCTCGGATGCTTCGCTCTCACATTCCAATACAGACAATAGTTCCACCGATGAAGACAATGACCCCTCCACGGAGGTCTCAAAGGAAGTAGAAAACGAAAATCACCTATTCGTCATCTCAGCCAAAGACCAAGGCAGCTTGGGTAGAGTTGCTTTAGATTATGCAAAATTTGTCAAGCAAGAACCAAGTAAAGATGACCTCTCTACCATGCAGTCTCTCAGCCACATTCTTGCAGCAAGAAGAACCGAGCTGGAATTTCGAAGCTTCGTTGTCGCGAACAGCTTGACAGATCTCGGCACGTCCCTTGAAGCAACAGACTTGCAACGCGCGCGTTCCTCTGCCAAGAATAAGGTCATATTTGTGTTTACTGGTCAAGGCGCTCAGCGCGTCGGGATGGCTCGCGAACTGCTTGGGGATCCAGTATTTAGCGAAAGCATCCAAAGAAGTCAAAAGGTGGTGGCAGCTTGCGGTGCTGAATGGGATATAAAACAGATGCTCCAGGCTGGTACTGCAGAGGAGCTCGGGAAGGCTCTCTATTCCCAGCCTCTTTGCACAGCTATACAGATCGCCTTGGTGGATACATTAGCTACCTGGAATGTAACACCTGCGGCTGTGGTTGGGCATTCATCAGGCGAAATCGGTATGTCTTTTTCCTCCGATGCTTTTGTATCAGTTCAAATAGCGTTGTCTTATTGTTTAAAAGCGGCTAACGGCTAACCAATTCAACACTACATTAGCTGCCGCATATGCTTCTGGAGTTTTATCTCACGAAGATGCCATGTATGTGGCCTACTATAGAGGTACACTGTCGAGCGTCGTTTCATCACGATCCGGGGTACAAGGTAGCATGCTTGCCGCTGGTCTGTCTGAATCTGAAGCGGCCAAATACATTGCTGATGTGGAAGCCGTCACAATTGCTTGTGTCAACAGTCCATCTAGTGTCACACTGTCTGGTGAAAGCAAGGCAATTGCTGAGGTCCATGAGACCTTAGTCAAGGATGGAAAGTTTTCCCGCCAGCTACGTACCGGAGTTGCCTACCACTCTCCTGTGATGGCAGTTGTGTCTGAAGATAGCAAACGCCTTCTCGCTGGACTGGATGAGCGACTGAAACCGATGCAAGTGCCAATGTATTCTTCTGTAACTGAAGGTCGCATTGAGGGAACCAGACTTGGCGGCGCATATTGGATGGAGAATATGCTGAGTACCGTCCGGTTTGCTGGAGCGTTGCGTAACCTTGTCACTGGTGCCGATACCAATGGTGAGGATCTCCTGGAGACCGAGTACACCGCCATCATCGAAATCGGCCCATCCAAAACCCTTCAGGGCCCCATTAAACAGATTCTCACTGCCATCAGCACCCGGTTGACTGAGAAGTTGCCGTACCAGTCCGTCCTCGTGGCCGGAAAGCATGCACGGAAGACAGCTCTCGAGGCCGCAGGATTTCTTTGGTCGACGGGACATTCAATTGACCTTGGCAAGGTTAACAGGATGCCCAAAGCTTCCGAATTGGACCTTTCCATGCTCCCACGTCTTCCCATGTATCCGTGGAAGCACGACAAGAGCTTTTGGCACGAGCATTCAGGCAGCCGCGCAGTCCGCCTGCGGAAAGAACCCAGAACCGATTTACTTGGCATGCCAGTCGACGTCCAAAATCCCTTCGAGCCGCGCTGGCGCAATTTGCTCAGCATCACTGAGAATCCCTGGCTGGCACACCACCGCGTGGCTTCAGCTTGTCTGTTTCCTGCGGCTGGATATCTTGTCATGGCATTGGAGGCCGTGTTGAAGTTGGCAGCCTCAAATAAACAAGAGGGCCAACTACTCAAAGGTATCGAGCTTACCCATGTGACATTTGAGACTGGTCTTGCTCTGCCTGAGGATGGTTCAGCCACCGATATCTCTATCACCCTTAAGCCACACGCAGTACTCGATGCAGTGTATGATTTCAGCATTTATTCCGACACGTTTGATCAGCCTGTTCGTCGGCATGTCACCGGTTCGGTTAGTATTGTATACGAGTATCCTTCCGAGTCTGAGGATGGCGGGTTCGAAAAGGAAGCACAGGAGCAAGAGTGGGAGTCCTCCAAGAACAAACTGCAGGAAATGCGTCAATTAGCTTTGCAGACCGTTGATGTCAAATCCTTCTACGACCACCTCGCTTCAATCGGTCTGGAGTATGGTCCAACTTTCCAGGCTCTTGAGAGCATCAATATTGCTTCCACTCAAGCCGACGAAGCTTCAACGGCAGGGACTGCTTGTGGTATCCTCACCATCCCTGACACCAAGTCTATAATGCCGATGGAATACGAGTTCCCTCATCTGCTGCATCCTGCAACTCTCGATTCGGCTTTCCATTTAGCCTTTGCTGCGCTACAGACCCGGGAAAACATTGTTCGGCCAGCTGTACCAGTTTCCATCGAGCGGGTTTTTATCTCCGCGGATTTACCCTCAAATCCCGGATCCAAGTTCTCGGGAATGGCGTCGATAGAGCGATTGGGTAAAACTTCTCTCATTGCTGACATCATGTTTGCCAACGCGGATGCCAGCACTCCTCAGATAATTATTGAGTCGATGGGTCTGAGTGACGTAGGAGAATCATCTGAGACAGCCCTCGGTGATGTTACAGCAAGCCAGGCCCTTAACAGCCGCCGTGCAGCGGATTTAGTTTGGAAAGAGGACATTTCCTTTATGCAATTGCAACAATTTTCAGGCAACGTCCAACTTCAGCTTGCCTCGTGGCTTGAGGGCTTCCTTCATAAATACTCTAACCACAAAATTCTTTTTGTTGGTCCTGAAGGTAACGAGTCTCTCCTCGATGTCCTTAGTGACAAGGTAAAGTCACACGAGAGAGTTGGTGGCCGTAGCGAGCTAATCACATGTCCACTTCCTCCATTATCTCACACTGGAAAAAGCGAGGCCTCTCCTTCACTACTTGAATACTTGTCGAATTACTCAGCAAATGGACCTTACGATGTCATTATCCTAGCCACTCAAGAAAACCTTGAGGCAGCGCCACTTTCACAAGTCCTGTCAAGTCTTCTCAGCTCTCATGGGCGATTAATGATGTTTGATAACAACAGCAGCCAACTAGTCGAATATGCCAAAGGTCACGAGGAGGAAAACCTACAAAAGCCTACATCACTCCTGCCTTCGTCTTTGGATATATTGAAAGAATCCGGGGTGGTGATTCTTGAGCCCAGCACCAATGAAGAAAATCCAAACTTTTCGCGAATGAGCAAGGCTTTGGCTGACATCTTAACGCAAGCCGATATTAAAGTGACCACCAAAAGCATGGTAAGATATATTTCTCACTTCTATTCGCTATACATTGTTAGAAACATGTATTCCACTCTATGATCTGTTTTAGTCTCTTTCTTCAGGGAGCATATGAAATTTGACTCCTTTATTAATTTGCTAACGGCTAATCTCCAATACACAGCTCCAAAAACCCCTCGACACCAATAATGCTTTTGTCATCTCGCTTGTAGAATATTCCAACAGCCTGGTTTATGACTGGGAAGAGACAGACTTGATCAGCTTCAAAAACTTAGTCGCCAGCGCGCGTTATGTACTTTGGTTGACCAAGGGTGGTTTGATGATGCCTGACGAGAATGGGTTGAAATACAGCCTGACTCAAGGGTTGCTGCGAACAGTTCGCGCAGAGTACCCACAACTGGTTCTGCCTCATCTCGACATATCGCCAGAAAACTCGAATGATCAACAAGTAGCTGATATTGTGGCAAAGGTCCTCAGCAACACTTTACCTGGAGTTGGCTCTGAAATGCTTGTCGAAACCGAATTTGCCGAGACCAACGGCAAGATCTTCATTCCTCGTCTCTTCCGTGATGCGATCATGGATGCTGAGATTGAATTGTATTCAGGCAACAACACAACTATTGAGACCAAGTTGAAGGATTACGGAAAGCCCCTGCAACTATCTACCGTGACAGGTACAGTTCAATGGACTCCATGCCAACCCCTCAACGCCCTCGACTCAGATGAGGTCGTTATTGAAACCAGATATATTTCTGTTCCAAACGCCAAAGCAGGGTCTCTCTCCTGCAGTGTCGTCGGTGTTGTTAGTCACGTCGGTCCTTCCGTATCACAATATCAGGTGGGCGATTTCGTTCTGCCACTCAATGCTTCTACAGATGTCGGTGTGCAGACCCAATTCATCGCTAAAACATCCGACATACTCAAAATCCCTGACACTATTTCACCCGCCCAAGTAGCATATTGGATCGCGCCACTTACCACAGCACACCATCTTCTAGTGGGGGAACAGCAGAATGCATCGTCCGCCATTAACCAGGTTCTGGTAAATGCCAAGAATATATCGCGTCCTGACGCCTATTTCACTAGCAAAATCCTGACACCAAGCCTCACGCCTCCCGAGAGCGCTGGACACTCGCCCCCTCGGAGCGCAACGCCTGAGCTCCAAAGACAACAATATATCAAGTCGGAAAGTATTCTGATAGATGTCGAAGACGGAGCATTGCGAACCTCCCTGGCACAGATTGCCCACTGGTCTGGCTTGCAGACATTTGTTGTACTACCAGATGGCGAAAACGCGTCTGAAAGCAATTTGGCATCCTGCACCATCATCCGCCGAATGACGCGTTCGTGCAGTAAAGCTATTCGACATAAAACCGGCAACTCCGGTGTTCAGCTCATATTGTCTTCACTGCATAACCCATCCAACACTCAGCATCTGACGACTAGTCTGGCACCAGGAGGTCGCTTCGTGACCATTAATTGTTCGACCAAACGCAAAAACAGCCTTGGGCCAGCCATTTCTGGCTTCAACAACACTCTGGAACACTATGGTGCGGATGATCTAGCGGCATTGAGCTCACGGAATGTAAAGAAGGTGGTGTTTAGTTTATTGGCAAACAATGTCTTGGCTCTGCCTTCCATTTCAGAGTCCAACCTGAAGCCCGCATCAATGATGGGCCTGTTGTTCAAATCAGCAGAAGATCCTGGTCGCAGCATCTTCTCATTGGATACTCAGTCTTACATTCCGATGCTGGTTTCCGACCCCAGGTTATGTGAAGGAAGCAAGCTTAATCCCGCCGGAACTTATATTATTTCCGGTGGGATGGGTGCGCTAGGTCTGGAAATAGCGGGCTGGCTTTTGTGCCAAGGAGCGCGACATATTGTGCTTCTCTCTCGGTCTGGAAAGGCAACTGACGCAGCTCTGGCCACGATAAATGGCCTCTCTCAGCGCGGATGTCAATGTGACGTGGTGCGCTGCGACATTACCAGCACCGTTGATGTTGAAGATGTAGCACGCAGGGCGGAAAAGGAAAATTGGCGCATCTGCGGCATCATCCAAGCTGCCATGGTCCTCGCAGATTCGCCCTTGGAATCCATGACTGGCAAGCAATGGGCGACTGCCACAGCTCCCAAAGTACACGGCTCCTGGAACTTGCACACTGCTCTGGGTTGTGGTGAAGATCTCGACTTCTTCATCTTGCTCTCTTCAATCTCCGGCATTATCGGAAACAGCGCTCAGGCCAACTACAGCGCTGGTAATACCTTTGAAGATGCGCTTGCAGCTCACAGACGACAACGGGGTCTTCCTGCCGTCAGTTTGAACTTGGGTCTTGTGGCCATGGACACGGGCAATGTTGGCTCTGTTGACGAATTTGTCAAAAAGTTCCCTCATCTCGCGTCTGTCATGGTCAGCAAAAACGAGGTCCGTGCTGCAATCAATCTCGCTACGCGTGGCACTGGTTTGAATGGCGCACCAATTGCTAGCCAGGTTGTAGTGGGGATCTCAGGCTCGATACAGGCCAACGATGGCCTGAGCAGCCGCTGGCCGAGTGATGCCAAATTCATCCATCGACTAGATCGTGAGGCGGTTTCCAAGGAAGCAGGTGAGGAGCGGCAAAAGGTAAACTACAAGGAAGCCATTAAAACTGCCAAGTCCACGGAAGAAGCCAGGTTGATTATTGAGGATGCATTGCGCATTCATGTTGCTGCAGCCATGTCCTCTGACGCGGCAAACATTGATGTGGACAAGCCAGTGACTGCCTATGGCGGTAAGTTTACTCCTCAACTCGATGACTCCAGATTGCTGACCCGTATTCCTCTAGTTGATTCCCTCAAAGCTACAGAGGTGCGCAATTGGTTTTTGAAAGAATTCAATAGCCGCTTGTCCATTTTTGATGTTCTCAGTCCCACTCCCATCTCGCGATTGGCCTTGAACATCCTCAAGAACTCTGCGTATAGGGTAGAAGATGTCAAACAGTAGTTTAGTTACAACAGTAGAAATAAAATCTGCAAATTTATTCCGCTTTTGCAAATTTAAATAAGATGGTTTCTTAATGTTCTGAAAATTTCACTCATATGGAATTTTACAATTATTAACACAATTGAACATTGGATAACTGTCCTGTCACCATGTTCACATCGTCCTCACGAAAGCTCGTTGAAACAAACTACCCCCAATAAAAACACGCTAAACTGACCTAAATCTTCCACAGTTGACGGGAAATGTTTGAAACAGAGGTTGTAATTCTTCTCACCTTGATAGTCATACTCTGTCGAAATAGCTGTCCCAAGCCCCCGCGACTGAATGAGCTTATTGCCACGTGTATTTCGCTATAATATCCACTTTGGTGGTAAATCCTACAACAGTCCCTGCAGATCCCCGAGTCTTAGGGTCCGTGAACTTATGTTGGGAGTCATGAAAAAGGAAGGTGAGCCATGTCCGGTTCCCGCTTGATAGCGACGGAGAAGGAATGGGACGTTTGCATGTCTCAGCGCCGACAGCATGCCCACAGTACAAAAATCCTTGCCAATCCAGAAATGAGAGCGTTGATTGGCCAGTGCATCGTCTACAAGGCTAATTGATTGGGCTACCACGCGAGTGTCCGGAATACCGGCAGCGCGTCGAGTGGAGCGTGGAGACATTTCGGATTCCGAAATAGTGCGCTAGTCCAAAAAGAGACCCAAATCAGTTGGCTCATTCTGGCGCCAATATAATCACGTTGCATACATGGCTGTTATGCGCTGGAGCTGTTCCGCTGTGTTCTCGAACAAGAGACATGGACTCAATGACGGGCTGTCCAAGCGGCGCCGACGACTTGTTTGGTCCGCGTGTGAATGCCGCCTGCCGTGCTTTCGATTTCACGATAAAATTTGAGGATCTGATACTTAGCTGTGTGCCCTCGGCCGTATTCTTGTTTCTACTGCCATTGCCAGGATGGTCGCTGTGGAGGACCCGTCAGTGTGTCCAGCGATCAGCGCTACTATTTGTTAAGCTCGTACGTTGACCTAGTTGTTGGCGATGGCCACTTCACTGCGAATGGCATTTTCACGCTGAAGTTGCTAATCAGCACCTCTAGATTGCTGTCGGAGCTCTGTTAGCATGCCAAATCGCCTTCCTTGCCTTGAGGGCATCTGGATCGCACGATGACCAAAGTCATGCGTCCCTCGCCGGTGACATTTTGCAGGCTGTGTGTGTGTTGGCTGCACTTCCTTTGGCTTACATAAACCACTGCCGTTCTATTCGTCCCTCGACATTGCTAGTTCTGTTCTTTTCTGCGCGAACCCTGTTCGATATCGTCCGTGTGAGGACTTTATGGCTTATACCACAAGCAAGAGATTCCAGCGTTGTGCTTTCGCTCAGCCTAGCCTTGAGTTTTACCTCATTGATTGCGGAGTGTGTCGAGAAAGATTTGATCTTGACCAGTTCAACCTCTAAACCGGCTACTCCTGAGCCTTTCAGTGGGTTCTGGAAACAAATCAGCTTTGCTTGGCTCACCACCACTTTTCTTCGCGGCTATACACAAGTTCTTTCTGTGCATGACCTGCCGGAATTGGATCCAAAACTCGACAGCGAGACCATTGGCGGGAAGCTCGAGCAGACCTGGGAAAAAACTGGTATGTGGTATAAAGACGCACTGGATGCTGGTTTCAGATCATTTCTTTGCTCCCAAAAAACTGTGATATTTTGTTTCTAACACATGAATTATAGAAGACAAGTCTGCCAAGTATGCGCTGTTTCGAGTATGTTTAAGAACATACCTAGGGCCGTTTTTGTCTGGAGTAATACCACGTCTCTGTCTCACAGGATTCACCTTCTGCCAACCCTTCCTCATCAACAGCATCGTCAAATGGGTTGGCTCCAGGGACGCATCTATGGCCTTTGGCAAAGGACTGATTGGAGCAACCGCCCTTGCCTACATTGGTATGGCTGTAAGTTAAATAATTGAGAGGCTTGAGATTGTTAAATATTGGCACTGATTTTACATTTACTCTGTACAGTTGTCGACTGCTGCTTATGAGTATCGCACAATTCGATTTGTGATTCGCCTTCGTGGAGGGTTGATCAAACTTATCCACAGCCAGACCATTCGTACCAGAGCTGTAGATCTCGGTGAAATCACGGCAATCACATTGATGGGAACTGACGTGGAGCGTATAGCGATTGGTTTCAGATATATCCATGAAATTTGGGCTTGTTGTATTGACATTGTGATAGCAGCGTATCTTCTAGCCAGACAAGTTGGTGTCGCTTGCGTCATGCCTATTGCAATTGTCTTTGGTATGTCCAATCCGCCTGCCTCCAAAAGGAAGACTCGCGGCAATTTCAGCTAACCACTTGTTTTGTCTGCACCACAGTGTTCATTGGAGCCACCCTGCCACTTTCGGCCTCAACTAGCATCGCACAGCGACTTTGGGTAGAAAAAGTGGAAAGCCGACTACGTTTATCCTCCTACATGCTAGAAAATATCAAAGCCGTGAAGATGCTGGGATTATCTGAAAAATTGTCCTGTATCATTCAAGGGCTACGCCACGCCGAGATCGCAGCTTCGGCTGCCTTTCGAAAACTGCTCATTTGGAGGATAGTCCTTTGTAAGCACGTCCTAATTGTTCCATTGGATGCCTATACAATGTCTGACAGCCAAAAGCCCAGGCTCCAGTGGATGTTGCCCCGATTGCAACGTTCACATTGTACGCCATCATCGCAGTCGTACGAAAAGATGACTCACTGCTGGCCGCTCAAGCCTTCACATCATTGTCCTTGGTTTCGCTACTTACAACTCCCGTATTGACACTTATTCAGTCGATACCTGCTGTAGTTCAGTGTATGGGATGCTTTGACAGAATGCAGGAGTATTGTAGTGCTTCATCTTCCACAGAATATAATGAGCATTCTGAGACTCTTGATTCGTCCGACAAGTCTGACGTTGGTCTTCAGAAACTGCCTGCTGGATCGCACCCACAAGGCAATCTAGTGGAATTCCACAACCGAAGCTTTGGATGGAAAGATACCAAAAGCCCCGTTTTGTACAGCATTAATTTCTGCATCCGCCACTTTGACTTTACCGTTGTTGTTGGCCCCGTAGGAAGTGGAAAATCGACTCTGCTCTGCAGTATTCTTGGTGAGACTCTGGAGACTGAAGGCCGAGCTAAGCGGAACTTTGGTACAGTGGCCTACTGTTCTCAAACGCCATGGCTACAGGACCAAACTATTCGTGAGAATATCGTTGGTAGTGCAGAATTTGACAAGGATTGGTATTCGACGGTAGTCTGGGCATGCGGCCTTGAAGATGACCTGTCTCGGCTCGCTAAAGGAGACAAGACCGCCGTGGGCAGCAATGGACTGAATTTGAGCGGTGGACAGAAGCAACGTGTGGTAAATCAGCTCTGGGCCTCAGAATACTCTTCTCAATTGTGCAACTGACATAAAATAATAGACATTGGCGCGAGCCTTGTACGCACGGTGCAAGGTGGTTCTACTCGACGATGTCTTTAGCGGAGTAGACGCTACGGCGACCGAAAAGATTGCCTCACGTCTTTTCAAGGCGAACGGACTTTGCCGAGCTATGAGTACCACTGTTGTTCTTGCTACGCATTCGAGTAAGTGTCCAATGAACAACCTTTTCTAATGACCAGCTATTTATTAATCTATTTCTATTCCAGACGTTTTTCTTCCATTTGCTGATCGAGTTGTTGTTTTGGCTGATGGTCGCATTGTTGAGGATGGGAGGCTGGAAGATATCAAAACCAGCAGCGTCTACGTCCAAAACATGAAAGTGACAGCACCTCAGACCGAGATTGGAGAATCAGTCAAACCCACCGAGGAAATGCCCAATTCGAGCCATCCTTCTAATAGTAGCCAAAGTGAAAGCGATGAAGCTTCTGCTGACGTTACCGGATCAACGCTCAATGAAGAAACAGCTGACAATCCAGATCGGCGAAAGGGTGACTATTCCGATTATTCGTATTATCTTAGAGCGACGGGACTTTTTGTGGTTATTATTTTCTTCGGGACTGTCATTTTATGGGCCTTTTGTCGCCAGTTTCCAACTGTGTGGGTGGATTTGTGGACCGCCGCCAATGAACAAAATCCCAACTCGGAACTTGGGAAATACCTCGGCGTATATGTCTTCCTTGGTATCATTGGCATACTCTTGATGACGGGTGCTTGTTGGTGCGTAACTGCACAATCCTTTCCTTCTTTCTTCTCTTGATAATACGACTGACTAATGGTGTGATAGGCTGATGTTCATCAACATGGTCTCGAGATCATCGTTAAAACTACACGAGGACGTGTTGACGGCCACAATGAGGTAAATACTGCAAACTCAGAAAAACAATATTTGAATACCCACGTGATGTCTTATCAATAGGCTAATATCTTAAACAGGGCACCTCTTCAGTTCTTTCAACATGTTGACATCGGGGATATTACAAATCGGTAAGTCGCAATAGACAACAATTCATTCTCATTCTTCCAAGCCCAACTTGGCAAAGCCATCACAACATCATGGCTTTTGCAACATATTAATCTGGGATGGTAATTTTAGGTTCAGCCGAGATATGGACCTCATTGACATGGACCTCCCTATGCAGGCCTTGAACTTCCTTGCTGGTACGTCCTACGTCTTCTTCAGTGCTTCTTGAGGTCGTGTTTGATGTAACTATTGAATAGCGTGTGGCAACTGCACTGCCCAGGTTATTATCTTAGCCGCATATGCCAAGTATTTGGCCATCACGATTCCCTTTGTGGCGGGGTTGGTGTACATGTTGCAAAAGTTCTACCTAAGGACATCACGACAACTTCGACTGTTGGATATAGAAGCCAAAGCCCCACTTTATACACACTTCTTGGAACTGACAAGCGGTGCGATGACGGTCAGAGCGTTTGGGTGGCAGGCTAACTTTCACGCTGCATGTGTATCATTGCTTAACTTTGCACAGCGCCCTTTCTACCTTCTCAATTGTGTTCAACAATGTCTCCAATTTATCTTGGATATGACGGTGGCCATGATCACCATATCCCTGATTGCCATGGTGGTTTTCATGCGAGATTCGTTTGATCCAGGAGCTGTTGGTGTGGCATTGGTCATGGTTATGACTTTCAACAGCAACTTGATGCTGCTCATTAGATTCTGGACTTTGATGGAGACATCTATAGGTGCAATTACGAGAATCAGGGCATATGTTGCTACGACAGAACCGGAGGAAAATGTTACTGATGTACAGCCACTTCCCGCTGAGTGGCCCTCAATTGGAGCCATTCAACTCTCTCAATTTGAAGCTGGACACTCGTAAGTTTTGGAAACTTTTTCCTTAGGCTTATTATGGCATATAAGCGGTGGCTTTTGAAAAGGCAGGATGCTAAATGTTAATTTCACAGATTGACTTGCGCCCCAGTATTGAAAGGCTTGACAATGTCCATCAAGGCCGGCGAGAAGATTGCTATTTGCGGCCCATCTGGAAGCGGCAAAACGACTCTTGCTCTCTCCCTTCTACGTATGGTTGAAACCCAAAAAGGGAGCATCGTTATCGATGGAGTGGATCTGTCCACGCATAGCCGTGCCGAGGTCCGCCAGAGAATGAATGTTGTCACCCAAGAGCCTTATATCATGCCTGGAAGTGTCCGATTCAACATTGATCCGCAACAAACAACATCGGATGAAGATATAGTTTCTGCCCTACAGAAGCTAGGACTATGGGAGTTGGTAAAAGATGCGGGCGGCCTAGACATGGTCTTGGATGCAACTTCCTGGTCTGCTGGGCAGCGACAGTTGTTGTGCCTGGCTCGCGCCATGGTACGAACAGGCAAGATTCTCATTCTTGATGAAGCTACTAGCAGGTAAAAATCTTCCCTGTCGATTTTTTATGAGCGGAGAATGAAAGTTCGTTTGATAAATGGACATATGCTAACTCTACGGCACAGTGTTGATAATGCCACCGAAGAAGCAATGCAGCATGTCATAGAAACAGAATTTGCAAGCCATACAGTGTTGGCGGTATTGCACCGACTGAGACTCGTCCATACTTATGACCGTGTTGCTGTGCTTGACGATGGTGTTTTGGTTGAGTTTGATAGTCCCAAAGCATTGCTGTCCAGGCAGTCGCGTTTTGCAGACCTCTATCGCTCTGGAAATCATGATTAGTTGAATAATAAAAATGCAGCTGCAATGCATACGAGTGTATTACTGCTGCTCCTCACAATAGCTAATAAATTCTATGGGCATTGTGTCATGATTCGCGGCCCCGGAGTCCGTAAAAAATGGGCCGCCCCTGGCGCCGGGGACTTCTGCAACTTGACGCTTTAGGCAGGAGCGGTGTGAGGGCTGTGTATTAGGCCCACTGTTGAGCTTAGTCATTTATCTACTAGATAAATACTCCATGATCCCAGCAGTTGCACGGCCTCATTGTGAGCAGATATTGACGGATTGCGATTGAATTGCATCCAAAGCATGCGTAAAGCTCTTCTAATAACCTGGCTATTTGCCTCGGCGAAAGCGACGCCGCAGTTCGATTGGACAGCCGTCACTGCCAGCCGAAACTTGGAGTACCATGACTGCCATGATGGGTTTCAGTGTGCGCGTCTCGAGGTGCCTCTTGATTATACAAATGATAGCGACACACGCACCGCAGTTATTGCCATTACCAAACTTCCGGCAGTGGTAACGGAGGACCATGCGACGTTTGGTGGTACCATCCTTGTAAACCCAGGCGGACCGGGTGCTTCGGGTGTTTCCTACATCAGGGCAGATGGACGCAATCTGCAGCGCTTTGTGGACAAACCGGGCCGTCGACACTATGAAATTCTATCTTGGGATCCGCGCGGAATAGGGCAGAGCACACCAAGCTCCGACTGCTTCCATGCTGATCTCGTTTCTCGCAACGCATGGCTGCTGGAAGCTCGCGGGAATCTAGGGCTTGACAAGGGCATCGACGCAATCAAGCGCAGCCTGTCGATGGCAAAGGCATTCTCCCAGCGCTGTAAATTCGCCGAAAACCAACGGGGTGAGTCTATGGCTTACGTGAATACCCCCAGCGTGGCACGGGATATGGTGGAGATGGTGGACAAAATTAATGAGCTGCGGAAAAAAGACCAAGATGAGCCCCGCCTCGAGCTCAAGAAGAGGTTTCAAGATGAAGTGGCAAGTGTACCACGGCTGCAGTACATTGGGTTTTCCTATGGCTCCGTGCTGGGTAACTACTTTGCAGCATTGTACCCTGGTCGTGTTGGGAGAATGGTGCTAGATGGTGTCGTCAACGCAGATGATTACGCAAATGGGCCTGTAGGCGTTTCTCAAGCAAATTATCATTCATCGTAGCTAATACTGATTTAGGGTTGGCTCACCAGTCTCCAAGACACAGACCAAACTTTTGAGGAATTTTGGCGTGGTTGTCACCAGGCAGGACCAGCCGCATGTTCCCTCGCTTCCTCCGACAGTTCGACTTCTGAAATCAAGGCAGAATTTTGGTCGTGGGTTGAAAGTCTGGATGATAAACCGCTGACTGCACTCTCTTCGACCGGGACCATGGTCGTAATCACAGGTGACGACATCCGCCGATTTGCCGGCATCTCGTTGTACAATCCCATTCGGTCCTTCAAAACCTTTTCCAAAACGCTCCACGAGGCTATGCAAGGCAACACAACGAACCTAATCAGCAGCCTCATTGGCTGTGGCCTTGTCCCCGATCTAGAAAATGTCTGCCGCAATCAAAATGCCACTCTCTCGGCTCCTATCCTCCCAGAAGCCCGATCTGCTCTGGTTTGTGGAGATGGTGAAGATGTCACTGACAAAGATGCCACTTGGTGGCACACATATGTACAACAGCAGAAAAGCAGATCACCATTGTTTGGTGCTTATTGGGCCAATATTCGATTTGCTTGCTCGAGCTGGCCGTTTCGCCCCAGGTCATCATTCAAGGGACCCTTTGGAACGCCCAAAGCTATTCCCAGTCTGACAGATGGACATCCAGCTGCACCTTTATTGTTGTTGAACAACCGCCTCGACCCAGTAACGCCCCTTGACTCAGCCCGTGCCATGGCTGCCAAGCACCCTGGTTCTGCCCTCGTTGTTCAAGAGTCCATGGGTCATTGTGCCATCGGCACTGCTCCTAGTCGTTGCACGAAGAAAATTGTGGCAGACTATTTTGAGTCTGGCATCGTTCCATCTCAAGAAGTAACGTGCGAAACTGAATGTGGTCCATGGGATGAAGGATGCAACAATTATTTTGAAACCGATTACGACAATAGCATGCCTTTACTTTAGCCTAGTTCTATGAGGGTGTACTTCGATGAGATCTATACTTTGTTTATAAGTCTATAGTGATTGAAGTATTTATTTCTGGTTAAAAAACAAGCAGGAGGCTCAACCGGGTGTTTCCAGGAGCGCGCGCCTCGGCCGGTAGCTCGTACGCAGAGACAATTATAAGTTTCATGACAACTATGGCTTTTGGTCTCTTTTCGCCCTGACCAACGGAACAATTAACTTTTAATGATCTATTACAGGAGTAATATAAATACAATCATCCTTAGTAATTATTAACTCAGTAATCCTTCTACTATACTTTCAATAAAACCCTTCCCCCTTTGAACCCCGATGTATTTCTGGCTGGCGGATTGTGACACCGTCGGGGACTTCCTTCTGAACAGGTCCAAGGGTAAGTATGTTAAGTAACCATAAGAGTAGGAGGAGAATAATCCAATGATATGGAGAACGAAGTATGTTTCTCATACTATAAACCGTCCTTATTAACTTCTTGTACCCGAATCGCGAATTTCGGGCTAGCGCAATATCTGAGGCATCATCCTGGATGCTTATATTGCCCCCATCATTATCCTCATCCTCGTTCGTGATACTCAGATAGGCTAGCTCCGAAATATCGATATTTAGTCTTGGGGTCGGAAAAATCATTTCCACCACATTAATAGCTGCTGCAGCTGCCCACGAGCTAACTGAGAAGAATATAGGCATAATCAGAAGCAAATCTCTCCATCTGTCCCCAACAAGAGATCCGTCGCCAGTGAAAATACCGGTAAGAATTATTCCTCGACCTGTAGCCGCCAGGAACAAGTGGAAGTGAAGAGGGTAGAGCACAAAGGAACATCTGCCCACCCACGCAAATGCTTCTGAATGATAATGGGGGAATACTGGCGCAATATTTCGTAAGAAAGTGTAAATGAGAATAGGAGCCAATGCAAACTCATCACGCCACGTGAGAAAAGAACGAAGACTAGGCTCCGTTATGAACCATAACAGGCAAAAGCCCCAAACGATTGTCAAACCCGCCAGCTTGAGTGCAAATTGTTGAGTTGGACCCAATTCCACTTTGACTTTGCAATTGAAAACAGCAAGAAGCATAGCAAAGGATGCTATGCATCCGTCTTTTGATAGGTTTGATTTCCAAAGCTCAACATCCGAGCGAATAGCGAAAACAAGCTCTATAATAAAAAGGAGACCCTGTACTAACTCCGTCAATCTCACAATTGACACGAGAACAACACTGGATATTATGATTTTCAGAAAGAGTGATCGCACGTCGTTGTTCCTCTGGCTATGTTGAAATGCCATGACGGCCCATGTGAAAAGGCAAAAGAAGGATGCTCCTGCAACATAGCTGTAGTTGATATACGGCGTCCCCGTGAAGTAGCAGAGTGGAATTGTGAGGATATTAAGTTGTAGCAAAAGCTTTGCCGTATGTCTCATAGAG
Organism: Calonectria multiphialidica; assembly: GCA_020623665.1. Classification (NCBI taxonomy): domain Eukaryota; kingdom Fungi; phylum Ascomycota; class Sordariomycetes; order Hypocreales; family Nectriaceae; genus Calonectria; species Calonectria multiphialidica. The sequence continues at coordinate 198,819 of JAHVYC010000078.1, forward strand.
TAATCATTCGTATCCATGAGATACAAAGCTTGTTCGTAAATACATTGGAATACAAGTGATGAAACCAGGACTTTTGCCAGGGTATCCTCTCGCCTGTTTACCCAAGAAAGAGCAACGAGTGTTAATAGCATCCAACCTTTCCATTCATCCATCTGATTTTGGGATAGGTAAAACCAACGGCTGCTTGAAACTATGGTATCAGGCTTGTTTGACAAGACATGTGACCTTTGAAGAGTGACTAATCCAATACCCACCCAGGGGATGAGCAGGATAAGCAAACTGCTCAATTCCCATACCGGTTGACCCTTGGCCATCATCTGTGTAGAGTCGGCAAAATATGACATGAGTAAGGGCAATACCAGTGCTCCCCCAAGCTGCATGTTGATAAACTTCCAACTGGGTTTGAGCTGGCGAGCTAGCATAGTGAACACATCGGCCACGATACATATAGCAAGAAACATTATACCACCAGCTATCAGTGCCTTCTGGACCAGAGGTTTGGGACCATAGTCAGTGCAGCAGTTGCTGTATGTAGAATGTTGGTGTATCCGGTCGAGCCTGGCATTGCATCGGAAATTGAGCAGAATATTGGCCCGTGCTTCCGCGATTGCATCAATGTAGTGCCATCCGGTCTTGTGCGGATCTATGATGGCTTTCGTCTGCCCTGAGATAGTGTTGGGAAGAGCCCAGGCTATCGGAAAGTTCAAGAGCTCTTCTTCCTTGGACAGCCATTCTTGCATCATGCCAACTTCTTCAACCACCATAGTGAGATTGTGGCCTTTTCTTATCTCAGGACCCAGATGATTTGGCCCCGAGGGCGGAACAAAAAACACCTGATTCCCGACGCCATCAAGTTCGTCCATTTGTGTAGTGAATAAGGGCTTTCTTCTTGAGAAAAGATTAGACACATTGTGTACAGCTTCGGAAAACCCATCAATGTTTGACTTCCATGTCTCTTGGTCAGATACGCTCGTAAACCATGCGCCGGCACCTATCAAGAGGAGAGCGGCACCTGACTGAGATTCGATGTCTGAAGGGCCATTCAAGTCTTGGTTGAATAGGGTTGCCTCGTCAGCAAATTTGGACAAGTTTGATTTCAGACCCTTGGCCAATTTATCACTCCAAGGGCCAGACATTCTCAAATACGGATTAAAAATTAAAGTCGTGTTGATTCCATGGTATGCGACCGTCCAGTCGATGTGCTTGATAATATTATTCCGATTCCAGTCAGCATCTTCTTTGCTTATCTATATTGTAACCTTTGTTAGCTCACCAGCCGTTTACTAGCCAACCTTGGTTGAAGGGAGTAAGATGGTAATAAACGTACTAGGCGGCCGAGGCCATACAGCACCTGACGAATTGTAGAGTCACCGCTGAAAACAATTCGACGGCCATCTAGACACCGTCGGATGTCTTCGGATGTATACTGATGGGGTAAGCAGCCTTCTGGTTGCCATTGGCGAAACGGTAATCTGTTGCCATTTGGATCAGCGGGATCAACCCAGCGACCAGTATTTATAAGTGCGCCACAGCGATATGGATCGCTGGAGTCAGAATGGGTCCAGAGGAAAACGGCGGCGAGAAAGGAAAAACCATACGCAGTCATCAACACTCTAGAGAGTAAAGAAGCCATGATCTACGGAACTACAAGAGAAAGGTAAAGGTTAAAAAACTCTTTTCCAAGATCCATCCATAAAGAAAAAGGGGTGAACGCCACATTCAATAATTGACCCATAATGCATTTCTTTTGCTGATGTTGGTTGTTCTTATTTGTGGTCTCATTACGATGAACTATGCCTTTTTGGGTAAGTGTCTGGAGTCGTCGTCATCTGGTCCAAGGCTAACCTACCCTGTAGCACAGATGCTCCAATCCCTCTTGTGGATCAAAATGCAGGTATTAAGAAGATACACAATAAAACGATGAGAAGAGGCAAGAATTACTCTTTGAGATTATCTAATAGCCAATAAATACGACATACAGCTATCTTTTCATTATTTACTGATTGTATTTGGAAGGCTTGCTTATCCTATTTTTAGCACAACCAAGTATCTGAATAGGTGGTATGAATGTAAATTTGCAGAGCGGCTCATGCCTAAAGGCTGATGAATGAATTGCAGAATATTAATTACGATCGAAATTACTTAGTTCTCTATTGTAAGAATTTTGGGTGTAAGTTACAATTGAATCAAATATCTTTAATCTATCTATTCCAGCAGAAGGCCCTGGTCAGAATTACTCGCCATTAAACTTGTGGTTTTGCTGACTGTAATCTGGCCAGCAACTCATTTTTCGACATTTCATCGACCCACCTTGTACGAGGCAATTCAAACGTTGAAGAGATTCGCCCATAAGACATCCCACCAAGCTGAGCAATTGGTCGAAGCTTTTCAAGCTTGATATGGCTAAAATCTGGATTGGCTGCATCTGACTGTACCCAGAAGCGTGTGGCCTTGACAAGGCATATTGCAGCACTGCTCATCCCCGGTTTGTGGCCATCAAACTCTTTGATATCGATGAGCTTACCTTCGATTGATAATACAGATTCCTTGACTCGAGATGGTTTGACTGTCGTTGTAGGCGCCTCGGTCAAGCCAGTAATATCCCATTCCGAGAGGCCATAGGGAGCATCGATTGAGGAGGCGCTGACCGCCTCAATCATATTTTCAGACACTGTGTTGATGACACACTCTCCAGTCTCTTTGAGGTTCTTGTAAGTGTCCTTGATTGGGCCAAAGCGGGATGAAAAGCTGACAATGAACATGGGAGGATCATGATCAACAAGCTGGAAATAGCTGAAGGGAGCAAGGTTCTTAGTTTGCCCGTCAGAGGATATTGTACTGAGGAAACCGACGGGTCGAGGGGCAATCCCAGAGATTAATAAGCGGTAATTTTGCATGACAGATCGATTTGGGGAGTAAGGATCAATCTCCGTGTGCTCTTTCTCGGTCGGATCGGTGCGGACGCCTTCACCATAGGACCAGGAGGGGTCAGGAGACTTGGTGATGTCTATAGGAGTACCAGAGTGGTCGAAGTTCGGGCGGTTTGCAATTATAGCCTCGAAATCCGTGATTTGTTGCACTGCGGAAAATGCCGGCTTGGCTGCCGCTGTGGTGGACGAACTCATCCGAGTTATAGATGGTACGTATGTAGCCCTTGGTGGTCTAATATGCATGTTTCACAGTCAATCCTGTCGCTACCAGAAATGTTCTGGATTGAAGGGTGGTGGTATAGCTCACTTTCGCGCAAGGATGGACCGGACGAAGTGGTTCGTAAAATGCATTCTAGATCAATATGGCGAAGAGGCTGGCAATTGACTTCGAGAGCTTATAGTCCACAGTTCATTTCCCAGCCAAACCTCTGCAGAATTATGTCCTGACCGAAAAACTGATGGATTGACCCTTTTTAATTTGGGCCATTACAGCGCCGCCAGGAATGATATCCCGGGGGAAAATTGGGCCGGATTGGCATTCCGACGGTGGGGGCGTTGATCACACCGAATTATGCTCAATGGGGAATAGGTGGCCAACGGAACGGGATCCCATCCCGCACCGAACACGACCTATTTTGTTCGAGTTATTTGGCGCTCTCGTTACTGGGTGCCCAACACGTTGTTCGTATATGCTATCCTCACATGATGGAGTCGTGTAGGGCTGAGTACTGACGGTGTTACTTGAACCGTAAAAACTTTCTGTAGTTGTATTCAAACCCACGTACACGGGCGATAAAAATCATGCACACCAGAATGCCTATCTAAGAAGCAGCCAGCAAACCAACGGGTCAAAATAAACAATTTGACTAAAATTGGCCTTTAAAAACTTGACAGAATACTTAAAACATTATCGTTAGATTTATTTATAAATTTACATTTTCTTATTTATCCAATGTTGGTTGTGGGATTGGAGTAGAATGATTGCGCGCGGGGTAAGGAAATCTCGCCCATTTAGCGCTGCAGGTGGCGACAACTATGGCCCCATAGTCGGGACCTCAGCCAGCCTCAATTCAGCCAAGGGTCCGGCCAGACCAGGCCCAGACACTTTTGATACCAGAACTGCGTAAATCTGAGCTGATGTGCAGGCATGAGACGTCATGGTACTGTCCATCATGTAAAAGGCAAGATGGGAGGAACTTGCGTCATATCTTCTGGGACCCCTCCTGAGTTGGGGAGATAAAACACACTTGATTGAAGTTATATTATTGAGCTAAAAGAAGAGAACCGAAAACTTGCATCTATTTGCCTTTTATTATATATAACCTTAGCTTAGACCTGTTGCTGTTGCTCTGGGTCCTACTGTAGTAATGGGTCCTGCTTTGGCTCCTACTCTAGCTTTTGCTCTAATTCCATGACAGGAAGTCTCGACTCTAGCCTGAAACATATTGCTGCTTTAAGGGCCAAGAACATCAAAGCCTTGGTAGAGGGATCTTTTGGTAGCAAAGTCGAAGCGATGAGGACGTATACCGCCTTGACCTCTAACTTCTTTCATGTTTCATATAAGATTGAAGCTGGTTGCGCTTTCAAGGGGGACATTGACCTTGACCTTGGTATTTATAACCCTACCAACACACCAGGGGCCCAAGCAGCTATGAAAGCCAAGTTTCCCTTCCGCGAATCTCATTTGGAGTCTGTCGCAAAAAAAAATCAATGTGCATTCTTGGAAAGGTTTGTACAGTTTGGCCAAATTCTATTATGAATAAGGGACGATTTACTTGTTCAAGTAGAATTGGGCTAGATAGCGCTAGTCATGGCTAAAGGGAAGAACTTATTGCACCAAGATCCACTACGTTTGGCAGCCATTCTGATAGAAACATCACAAATACAAAGACCTCTTCAGATTTATCTCAATGCTGTACATGGATAGTTCGAGAAAAGCCCTATCTGTACCTATCTTTGTCTATTACTGACTTATTATTGGCACTATCATATTTATTCTCCTGAATTCAGAAGTATTTGCATGAGCAAACCCTATATAGATTTCGTCAATACAAAGTTGTTTGTGCAAGGCACATGGTTAGAGACTTACGGGGTCCTATTACCACTCGCCCCGCATTGGTAATCTTGAGCTCCTTTCTGAGCACACTGTAAAGTAAAATGTTAGTAACACTGCAGATTGTACCAGTAGATTGAAATACATACATAATCTGCGCACGATTTTCCGTTTACAAAACATTGAACAGGAGGAGGTGTAGGAGGAGCTGCGGCAGGAGCTGCAGCAGCGGGGCTTGCTGTAAGCATCATGAGCAGGACAGAGTTAACAAAGAATGGCAGATGCATTGTGAGTTCTTGTTTCGAGGAAAGGTAAAGTTGTGGTTAAACCAGCTATGGAGAAAAGACTCGGGGTTTAAATAGTTTTTTGTCCAGCAGCCACTCTCCATATCTCCCGGCCATGAATAGCTGTTTCATGATTCAAATACAGATCACAGGTCACTGTGGCTTGCAGCCTCAATAGTCGGTGTGAAAAATGAGCTGATAATCAGACCATATCGCTAGCGCTGGCCCCTAAACACTACGGTAAGAGGCGTAAATAGGGTGCTTGATCAATGGCTGTAGAAGGCCGGGGCAGTGCCAGCCACGTTGGAATTAGACCCGAGTGACGATTGTTGGCCCCTACAACCGGAGGATGCTATCCATAGCTGCTCAGCAACAATAGCTATACAAGGCCCAGATAGATGACTTCAGTTGTCAGATTTTAGTGATATTTTGCGTCTTTACATTGTTAATCTGCACAAAATAACACATGATGCAAAGGAATGCAAATGCGCACAGATGGCTTCATAGAGGTCGGCCTTATGTGCGCTATAGCTGCACTTGCGCCACGAACCCCACATAGTTCTGGGTGCCAGTGGTCACTTGTGGTTAGTGACACTCATGTGTTCCAGGAGGTGTTATTCTAAATATTGGAATAATACTAATTGACAAAGTATTGCTATTTGTATTAGGGTGAAATTTGCTACTACCAAGGTAAGCAGATAAAAGAAGTATCTTCTACTTTATATTTCTGGTTGGTTGCGCACTGAAAGGGATAATATACTGGAGTTATAAGTGGAGTTTCAAGGGAATTATTCTGTCTCACTCTGATTCACAATAACCTCAATCGGGCTGAAGGCTTGCAACTAGCACATTTAGTACATGGGTCTCGCCACACTCACAAGCTGGTCCCAACAGCCTAGCCCGGTCTGGCCCCTTAGGGCCATGCCAGACCTTGGCTACAAAGACTCGATACCCTTAGTGGCCAGACCTAGTACTTTTTGTAATGGCCAGATGGCTCTCACCGCACTGGTCCTTAAATAACCATAAAAATTGAGGTTAAATGCTTGTTTAACTACTGGCTTCTGCCGCCCTTGCCTAACGCGGCGACCAACACTAACGGTAGTTAGCTTTAGATAGCTTTGACCTAAGGAAGCTGCTCGGGTTAATGTAATAGCTAGCCGGCAGGAATAGAAATATAAGACCCGGATAGAACCCTCAATAAAAACACAAGAGCTTCGATGTAATTACTATCTAATTATTTAATATCTTATAGTGCGGGCAATATAACATGTATAATAGACCGCCAGAAGACTCCTGAATAAAGTGTTATATCTGGTTTGAAGGATATTGAATCTCATTCAAAGGATTGTATTCTTCCTTTATCGACCTTACGCTCGTAAATCTCTGAAGGTGAGCCATTGTACCAGTCTTGTCATTAGTACCAGAATCCCGACTACCCCCAAAGGGTTGTTGGCCAACTACAGACCCTGTACACTTGGTATTAATGTACAGCATACCTGCCGCATGCTTTAGTTTGGTTTGCGCTTGTCGCGACACGTAGGGGTCCATAGCGAATATACTGCCAGTCAGACCGTATCGCGAGGTTTTGTCAACAAGCTCCAAGGTCTCCTCCCATTTGGCATCAGGATAGACATATATGCCCAGAATTGGACCAAAAAGCTCACGAGTCATGATGTCGTGTCTTGGGTCAGAGGTCCTATAGACGGTAGGATGAACAAAGTAGCCATCCTCTTTAGAAGCCTTTCCACCTGCGATGAGTTCAAGCTTATTATCATTCTTTGCATCTTGAATAACCTTATTCAGCTTATCAAAGGAATTCTCATGAATGACTGGGGTAATGAATTTGTCAAATTCTTCAACATCTCCCACTTTGAGCTTTGGGAGCTGTTCTTGAAGATGCATTCTGAATTCTGGCCAAACAGACTCTGCAACATAGACCCGAGAGCAAGCAGAGCATTTCTGACCCTGATATTCAAATGCACCGCGAATTGTCTGGAAAGCTGCACTTTTGACATCGGCTGAAGGGTGAACAATGCCCCAGTTCTTGCCACCAGTTTCCCCAACAACCCTGGGGTAAGAATTATAAATCCCTTTGCCAACGCCGTCTCCAATTTTATTTTGCAATTTCTTGAACACTTGAGTCGAGCCGATAAAGCTTACAGCTGCGAACTCGGGGCGTTTCAGTACAGTATTGGTAATTTCCTCGGCATCACCGGGCAGGAACTGAATGACGTCCTTGGGAAGTCCTGCCTCAAGAAGGATTTGGTGGATGAGATGGGCAGAATGCATGGCATACTCAGAGGGCTTCCAAATGACGACGTTGCCTAGAAGAGCAGCAGGCCCAATAAGAGTAGCCCCAAGGGCTGTGAAATTAAAGGGGGCAATAGAGTAAACAAAGCCTTCCAGAGGACGGTATTCCATCTTATTCCAGTTTCCATTAGGTTGTTCGGTCGGCTGATAGGAGTAAAGCTTCCAAGCTTCTTGGACATAGTAACGGAAAAAGTCAACAGTTTCGCTAGGTGCCTCGATTTCTGCTTGCCAGATATTCTTGCCTTGGCCCAGCATGGTTGAAGCAACGATATCAGATCGATATTTGCCGGCAATGAGTTCCGATGCTCTCAGGAAGATTGATGCCCGATCCTCAAATGAAAGGGCCTCCCAGGCAGGCTTGGCCTTCAATGCAGCATCGATGGCTTGGTTGACTTGGTCTGGTGTGGCACAAGCATACCGAGCCACTGACTGTTTGTGTTTGGATGGGTTTGATTGGGATCGAAAAACGTCAGATGTAAGCTAAACTACGAGTTAGCAAACTTTGTAAATTCAATTTGTATTTATCTTACGGTAGCTCCATTGACTGCGATAGGAATCTGGACAGGCATTTGGTCTTTTAGCCGGTCCAAGGCCTCTTGGAGGGAGGCCCTCTCTTGAGAACCTTTTGCATAATTGAGCTATGGAACATTAACAACAGAATCAATGATTGATGGGGAGTAAATCATTGCATACGAATCTCTCGTTCTCAAACTTTGGTGGATGCAAGAGGGACAGTTGTCTTTGCCCGCTTGATATCCTAGCGCTATGGCTCTTGGCCATTCGAATCCCTCTTGAGGCATTGAACCGGGGCATCATATTGGCCTGAAACAAGAAAACAACTTGGAAGATTGGATATGGAGCTCAATCAGAGTTGGTGTCAAAAATGGACAGCTGTCAGTTTGCCTGCGGGAGATCATGTTCATCTAGCATTGAGTATATATAGCTGACTGCCGCAGTGTGGGTGGTGCGTGGCGGTACCAGCATCCGAAGCCCCACTTAAGCACATCGTGGTATCCGGAACACGTCCCCGCGCTCGACTGAATACAATGAAAGATTGGACGGAACCATATTCCGGGCCAGATCAATTACGATGGGCATGTCTCGGATTGTGCCTTGAGGCTTTTACGTTGGGGCTTTTGCCCCGGAGCATATTTTCAACGCCTAAAGTTTGTGATATAGCGTAATAGCTCACATGGCAATGCTTTTGAACAAAATCTCCCCTCATGGGCCACAGAGGATACCTTTGTGATTGTCATCAAATAGCCTAACCGAACTATGGCTGGAATGGCAACTATTCGACGGGATATTCTAAGTCTACAATAGGGATAATAAGCCAAGATGCGAAATGTTGTTCTCTCGCGCTCTTATCTGGAGTTTTTAGAGATTATGAAAGTTCACTGGCTAAAATTTCATGAGTAGCTTTGTGAGCATTTTGCATTTTCTTCATTAAAATTGCTATTAATAGCCTGTGATGGATTGAACATCACCGTGTGGGGCTGGGTGTCTATCCAACCATCCACAGCTGCTAGAGCAGGCACCGAATGAACATCAGTCTGGGCAGCAAAAAGTATGTGATGAGAAAAAAATTATTTTAGCGTATAATATTATTGTAGAGCGATAATATCCATCTCCATAGCAGCGCCGACCGGAAGTCTCGGAGCTTCACAAGATGTACGAGCTGGCTTGTGAGGAAAGTAGTCTCCATACACATCATTCACCTCTTTAAAATCATCAAAGTTCTGGAAGTAAATCTTGTAACGGTTAGCAGGTTTATACATCTGAAGTCCAATGCCATCGTACCGTAACCTTGACCACTTTATCCAAACCCGAACCTGCAGCTTCCAAAACGGCCTGGGCGTTTTGACACATTTTGTGTGCCTTCTCAGCAATAGTTCCCTGTATGAGCTTCCCTGTTGGCTCTGCAGGAATTTGGCCGGATAGAAATACTAAACCGTTCGCTTTGATGGCTTGAGAATAGGGCCCAATAGCTGCATTACATGATGATGGTCAGCAAACCTTCTACCAAGGGTGTTTGTTGTCGAACGTACGAGCCACAGCGTGAGGGGAAAAAACTGTCTCCATGACCTTGGTGGATTTAGAGAATTCACGAGTAGGCCCCCTCAAATTTGGCATGAGAGCGTTTCGATGTCCGCGAGTCAGCTGACTTGGGCGTAGACTTGAGAAGGAATAGAATGAAGCTGAGCGTCGCATCGTGCTGGAAAGTAAATACATGCTCGAAATGTTAAATAAATATTGAAGAAGATTGTGCAAGTGAGCAGATTGGAGTCGGGTGCTTTTCCAAGCTGAATAGGACATGCAGAGTGCCGGAACAAGCACCCGTGCCGTTCGCGGACTGGCGTTCCGGCTCTCATCATATTTCTAGCGGCCATCCCATTTCACTCATGTCTGGCACATTCCAAATTTCCAAGAAAAATGTCCTCCCTTGCCATTCGTTCTGCTATCCGATCCTCTATAACTGGCCGGTCCATAATTTCTGCTTGGACCCGTAACCGAACCATGGCAACAGGTGCCCAAAAGAAGGAATGGCTTGCTATTCTCCCGGATAAGCCTAACGTGCTAGAAATTAGAAAGAAGGTTAAAGGGTACACTAATTAACACCTTGTTTATCATCAGCTTGTTTCATGAACAGTTCTTTCAAAAGGAAGATTTAACTAATGTGTTTCAGAGATCATTATGAGGGCATCAAACCGCTGATTAAAAGTGGGACATTGCCAGCAGGTGGTGAGTAGAAAATGAAGCTCCAATTAACGAGGCCGCTGATTTACTCTACAATAGGGGCCATATTTGAGAAGCATCCTGTTGAAGGAGAGACGGCTCTGTTCAAGGGTAGCGTCGTTGTGTACGCTGCTGAAAGTGAAGAACAAGTGCGTGCGATTATTCAGAATGATATTTATGCCAAGAGTGGAGTTTGGGATCTAAACAACGTTCAAATAATTCCGGTAAGCCCAGGAGCCGAAGTCACATTGACGGTACTCTGACGCGTTCTTTGTTCTCAGTATGTTGCGGCTGTTCGTGAGCCCTTGAGCGGGTAGTTAGTGGAGGTTTTACTAGAATCAAATCCAGTGTACCTAACGTTGAGTTCACGCCATAGGAATCCCAGCTGGTAATTAGACAGAGTTAGAATTAGTTTACAGGGACGAAGGATTTATCCTCTCTGCTATGAACATGATGAATTTCGTCGGCAATAGTAGAGCAATGTTATATAAGATCCGTCAAATCGTCGAGGTCCCATGTCCAATTTCCGTCAAGCATTGCGGCATCCATAGTATCAATAGTGTCGACGTCGAGATGATCGATAACTGATCTTATGGTCTCTAAATTCCCTGAAACGGAAGCTTCAATTCCATGTCTAACCTGCGACCATACCGGATCTGGTGAAACATCGGTTGGTATGGGGTTTGAAATAGCATATCTCGATAGGCCTGGTACTTTTCCAACGTCAATACCCTCGCCTGGTTGTGCTTGGGTTATCTCATCAATACCCCTGATTTTTGTGTGCAGCTCAAGGATTTGTAGAAGGTCCAATCTGTAGGCCTGAGCTGGGGCGACGTGTCGAGACACGTACTCGTCGAGTAAGCTCATTACCTGAGGTAAGTCCCATAGAAGTTCATTTGCTGGTCTGATGATGTCAACTAATACTAGCGCAAAGGCGGCGGAAGATAACGCATCGATGTCATAAGGTAGGAAAATATCTATGACGTCAGCATAACTTCTCTTTTTACGAGGACTACACAATGTCTCACCACACATCATCTGACTTTTCAAGGTGAACATGATCTTGAGAATACGAATCGCAGACTCGACGCACATTTTAAGCATTGACTCAAATGGTGAGGACAAAAGGCGCCGATTTTCTTCCACTGATTCTGGAGCCAGCAGAGGTTTTAGCAGGGAAAATAAAACCGGTCGAACGGTTAGAATGACACACTGGGTGATTTATGTTAGCATCAATATTTTGAAAAACAGAATGGTGCAAACCTGGTGCAGTAGTAGGTGTAAAGTAGCTGCATCCCGAGAAATAGGGTGTGTGGGCGTGTGAATATCTAGGTCGAGATGCTCCTGAAGTATAGCAAAGGTTTCAGCCAGCCGTGAGAGAATTGACTTGACCTCGATAACAAAATTACGTTGCTGCTGATTGTGCACGCCGTAAATTACTACCTCCATATTAGATTATGAGAGTAAGTGACTTCCACGTGATACGACTTGCCATCGAGAATTTTGCCAAGGTGAGATGAGATAGTAACGTGAATGGCAAACGCGTTCTGGGCCTCGTCGCCCTCCCTGATTTGGGGAAACGGAATGGAAATATGCTCGTCTCTCATCACCAAGAGGCTGCCGAGCATAGCCGTACTCTTCCTGTCAATACAGTAGGCTGTCCACCAAAGCTTTCTCTGATATTCGTAGTTTGTAGGCCTCGACGCTTCGGGAACAGCCACATTCATTATTCTAGTTACGGCAATCCGTAAAGCCTTTCCGATCTTGATTTGATACTGGTCAGCTCGATATAAATTCCCTAGAGATTAAACTGAACGTACAGTGACATAGGACTCCTGCAATAGATCCGTAGCATGCATGAACAAGGCAGCTAAACAGAGGATCTCGAGAGATAACAATGGTTCTTCGTACAGTCGACGAATGTCTGGAATTGCTTCGATGGCATGGGTAAAATATAGCATTCCTGATGGCCCTGACTCCGAATGTTCCCTGGTGAGTATTGACTTGCCAAAACCCAGAACGAGCAACATTTGAATATGCCAGAGACCCGCATCAGAAACAGTGTTATTAGCGCGTTCGTCATAGAACGCTCTCAGCCTGGTAAGGAAGGCCACGGGGTCAAACAGAGAGTACAAGGAACCATAATGCATAACCACAGTATTGGTTAAATATTCAGCATATGAGAGGCGAGGAAGAGCAATAGTGCCAAGATCAAGCACGATGGGGGGCAGTGCCGTAACATAAGACTTATCCTGGCGCTCAACCGATATACTACTTGGGTCCGCGACGATCGAAGACTGCTGGAGTAGATTGCGCACGTTGCGACTGAAGCTTAGTGTCGAACTATGGCCTAGGTAGGCTTCGAGTCGGGAATTGCGTCAGAGTTGGCTGCCCACGAAAGCAACATACACAAGGGATTACCTGCATGCCCATAGCGATGGACTTTGATTTGTGGCTCAGATGTAACGAGAGTGTTTGTTAACCCTTCAGGCTCGGTGCACTGTACATCGCGTTCAGTCTTTGATCCGGAGATTGATGCTGGCTATCCTGCTACACGCGTACCAATATCTCGCCTTCGAGGTTGGTATGTGGGTTCTGTGGGGAGCAAATCGACGACTCCTGAGGTTCCTGGATTTCGTTCCTCTCACGGAGGGCCTCGGAATCAGGGTGTTCCTCCCCTTGAATGCGACTCTCGAGGGATTTAATACGGGCGTGCAATTGATCAAGATAGCTGGCTCCATCAGTATTCGCCCTGCCCGCTGCAAGGTGGATCAACTGCTCCGCACATACTCGAATGAAACAGTTGTCTTCCGTTCCTTTTCTTCATAGGTGCATGTCTCCTTGCGGCCGACACACCGCTCGCAGGGGTGCCGCCCTGAACATCGCGCCTTGCGGTTGCGACAGCCAATGCACCTACACCATAGAGTCAGACGCTGGATAAGTAAGCAATGGATCTCAGGTTCTCCACTGACGCGTTGGATATCTTGCCCCGGCGACGCGATGATTGACGCAGTGACGTATTGGCATTCTGTTCGGTGGAAGCCATTCCAATATTCAATAAGTAACCCGGATAAGTGCGCGGGGTAAAAAAAAAAAGTTATGAATGTAAATTGGTCCACACCATTGCAGAGATGGTATGCATTAAAACATAACAATAGCCAGCGGCAAAATAAGACTGACAAATTTCACAGAGATTGACCAATATAGTTATGTATCTGGTATTATCCAAAAAAAAATTCCCAAAGAGCCCGTGGTATCTGCTTTTGAATTGAACAGGTAAAGAGGTGGCTGGGGTGCCCGCACACCCGATATCACGGCTGTTACTGCTCCACGAAATATTGGAGACCATCTCGGGCCGACGTCGCCCTGAATAGGAAGCTATTTGGCCACAGTCTGCATACCCAAGAACTGATATGTAGATGGATTATTGACTTTTTATAAAATGAATAATCCGCGCGAGGGAAAATTAGGACGCCGCAGATCATGCACTGCTAAAATATCGCAGATGGCTGCAGCATTTTCTGAAGAGATATTTAGAGGTACGAATTGGTTTATAAGTTACAGTTAAACATTCTCTCAAATTTGTTCAATAGAATAATATGATCTTCAGCGACAGTTTGACCTGCAGCTGTATTCCTCGGCTGTACTCACCTATGTCGGTTTCTGACCCGTGACAACGTGAAAGGGTATATATCCATGCTGGCTGCTGTCCATTAATTCCTTCCGTACTCCGATGAGATACAGTTCGACTTCTTCAGGTGTCCATTTCAGCCCTCGTGTGAATGGGCCCATGGCGATTCCCTGGAGACCATCAAAAATCATGCTCCTGTTATAGAGCCCGACCGTCTTCATCTTCTTGTCCCTTGGCCACACGCCTAGTGGCACCTTCAATACTTTCTCATCAACACTGACGAAGCCAGCTTCTCGCACGTTTTGCGAATTCTTTTCCATCCCCAACAGGTCAACATTAAACTCTGCCAAGCCCTTTTTGACATTGTTTAGAAATCCGAGGACCTGGCTGTCATCTCGGACCGTGCCGTCATCGCATTTGAGCACAAATCGCAGTTCTTGTAGCTCGATCCAGCCCCCTGGTTTAAGTGCCCTGCAGCACGAGGCAATGTCATTAGCGATTCCATTCGGCCTCTTTCGATTATTTACTTATGGAAACATTATGATCTGCAGTCAACTTACTGATACGCCTGTGCTACCAACTTCGGCCAGTCCCGAATTGAAGACGTCATGTGTCGGATATGAATGAAGTCAAAACTGTTGGGGGGGTGAAGCCACTCCGCTTCAGCATCGTCGACCATAAAACGAACATTAGGGGGAACCCAAGATGGTTGAATAGGACTTAGGTCGATCCCTAAAACGTCGGCCTCTGGATATTCGTCTCCCACTGGCAACATTTGAATCAGCCTAGGTCACATTTGCCGGCCAAGCGCAGATTTATGGGGATAATGGCCCGGCCACTTACTGTCAACAGCCCAAGCACCAGTTCCGGTGCCAATATCAAGGATAGCCTGTGGACCTTCGAGTGGCGCGAAATGAAGCCTGCCATTGCACAGATTTACGATCATGGCATGCTTCATTTCCTCTCTCTCCTGCTCTGGCTCGTCATTCGGGAAGTGGTATCTACCCTCCTGGAACTTGTGGTAGCGTCGGCTGTTCTCGAAGGAGTAGTCACGGACGCTGCTGCAGATTGATGTCGAAGCACGAGACGCCGTGTCTGATTCATAGCCGGTGTCTCTGGAAGTCTCGCCTTCGGGGTTTGTGTCTGGCTCAATGTATCCACCAACCACAACTGTTGATGGTAGTTGAGCGGCGTCTCGCGAGAGGCCGCTGGTGGGCTCTGGGGCTGGCCTGGCCGAAGATTCATCCGTCATTTTCGGTGTCGAGGTGTCTCGGATCAGAGGCTTGCGTCAAACACCTGGAGCTTATCGTCAGGTTGTCACGGCTGGGATCCCTGCCAAATAGCCCCGCTGATGTGCTGACGGGGATGAGGAATGTGCCGAGCGTGGACTAGTATGGCTCATCTTTCCACACTACTGTGCCTGAGGCAGAAAATCCCTCATCCGCTTGTGAACGATGGCATGTGAGCTTATTGCCTTCTGTCAAGTGTACGTAATTTGGCTTGAGGTATTTGTGAGAGAGATATGACGTGATGTTACTATTTTGAAAAATAGGAAAGGGAACATCCAGCATGTCTACATCCCACGTTTTCTGGCCTGTCACCCATTTTAAGGAGGATGTAGGCTGATGGTGAAAAACGCGCGTCGACCCGCTTTTAAATTCGTCCATTCATATGGGGAATGACTTGCTGCTCATGAAGCGAGAAGCGAGCAGCCCGAAAAAAAGAACACACCAAGGCCCGTTCTTAAATAAAACTCTCGAGGTACAAGAGAACTAAGCAGTTTGAGAAGGTCGCAACTGCGTGCAACTACCAGAAGCTTTGAGCAACGAGATTGATCAAACCGCCCTCCAACAGATACTTTTTCTTCAAGGAAGAAAAGTTCCATCTACCTTGCTAATACCTCCTACCCTGGATCATGCAGCTAGGCTTTTCTTTACTGAATTATTTCATCATCTAAATACTAATGTATATTGTTAAAGAATCTTGCACCAGTTAAATATGGATTTACACAAACTCACCGGGCCAATATACACCAGAAGCCAGGCATCAGTATTGGGCAGCCAACAATTATTTGTGACTGTAAAGATGATTCTCGTTTGTTTTTCTATTGGTATAACCAATTACCAGATCACGCGAGATTTTAAATTCTTTTATTTCACAACCTTCATATCAAAATACTCGGGACCAACGACTACGAGGCTCTTCCTTATGAGACGCCCTATATAATAATTGATCTGTGCTGGTTTCCAAGATTCTACATATGGAATAGAAAATATGTGTCGCACGAGGTTCAGAGAGTAATAATATATAGATGAGATTGTTCTGTATTTTCTCATCGATATTACTTTTTCGCGAATAGACTCTAATGATGCGAAGGTTATCGAGGTAGGCTTTGAGCACCATATCTACCCAACCCATATTTAAGTTTAATGAAAGATTGAGGCCACTCATTTATGCATAGCAAGGACATTACTGTACTTTCCACGAGCATGGTTTAATAGCCATACACAGCCAAAATTCACGACATCATCATTCGTACCGGACGAAACATTTGGGTAATTCATTCGACCTTTTAGTAGTGATTCTATCACGTGGATCTAGGGCGTTGAACATACTTAGGGTGGTGTAGGAATTGACAATCGCTCGGTCATATTTCAAGAGATAGTAAAGCGGGCCACTGTTGTCATAGGTTTATGGTGTAAGTAAAATTTACTGCTGTTTTATGAAAGAAACACCTTGCTTCGGTACAATTTTATGACTATCCATCAAGCGGCACCTTGGTTTCAAGCTTGACACAACCCACCTGGTTGCCACATTGGGTGGCGACTCAAAGTTTTCTGCCCTGGTCTGGTCATGACACTGTCGAACTAGCCACCCAAAAGCAATGACCCTTGAACAACCTTACGTATACGAAACATATTCCATGGAAAATTTAATCAGAGTAATGAAACTTGCGACAGTCCACGCGGTGGGGTGTTGCGTCGCCACCCTGTCTACCAGTCGAGTGGGCATCGGTCACCCCACCGCGCATGGAGATTCGAATGAGAGCCACCCAAAAAATATTTGCCCACCTTCGCTCTGCGGTCTATATATTAGAGAAATGATTCTTTTTACCTAGAAATCGACTATTTGAACGCTCTTCAATCACACCCGTTTTCATTTTATATGCGACCTGGTTGACGCTATTTACTTATCCAAATCAAACGTTTCAAAGCCATGTCGACACTAGCCGGAAAGGTTGCTCTGATCAGCGGCTCCTCTAGTGGAATGGGAGCTGCAATTGCTCGAGAGCTATTTAATCGTGGTGCCTCCGTCGTGATCAACTACCCTTTTCCCAGCGAGAAGGGAAATGCGGACAAAGTCCTCCAGAGTCTCGGGGCGCCTAGCAGGGTAATTGCCGTCGAGGCTGATCTCTCAACCCCGAACGGGCCCAAGGTTCTGGCCGACGAAGCGGCAAAAGCGTTTGGCAAAATAGATATCCTCGTGAATAGCGCAGGAATCAACCGCCCAACACTTTTGGACGATCCTGATGATGCGAAGGTCGAAAGGACTTGGCATGATATTGTCCATCTAAATGGGCGGGGTGTTTTCTTTCTCACCAGGGCGGTATTGAAACATCTCTCAAGCGAGAACTCACGCATCATCAACATTGGAAGCGCTGTGACACACGCGCCCAGCCCCGAATCGAGCATTTACGCCGGTGCAAAGGCCTTGACTGAAATATACACAAAGTGTTGGGCAACAGAACTACCTCCCAAATATGGATGCACGGTCAACGCAGTGGCTCCCGGTCTTGTTAGTACAGAGGCATTCCTTGCTGCCCCAAGCTTTGTCAGAGAGGCTTTGCAGCCGGTAGTTGACGCTACACCGGTGGCTAAGCGCCTGGGCACACCAGAGGAAGTGGCTTGGCTGGTTGCAACATTGTCTGAGGAAAAGGCAGGTTGGATTAACGGAGCATATATACCTGTCAATGGGGGGTCTACCATTTTCTAGAACAATATTGATGTTTATAAACCTTGGAGTGCAATTGTGTCACGGGCAAATAAACCCCGGTGAAGGCGTGGATGGAGTCAGCAGGACTATAATAACGAAGTTTTCTGGTACTCAACGGGTGTGCATAAACACCAGTGACGCACTTGCTACTATATATACATCCTCGGGCTATCTCATCCGTTTTGACGATAGAGAGGTGGAGAGGTTAGAATGAAATATATGGCTTTTCTTGGAAATAGAATATCCACTGATCTTTTTATGTGGCTTGTTGACAGGGAATGCTTGTCGTGGCTTACAAATCAGATGCCTCGCTCTACTATCTTAATTTTGCTATAAGCTACTTTGCCTTCTCCTTAATGATTTTTCATATCTTTAGCTTTGTTTTCTCTCGTCTTCTACTTTGTTTTATAATAAGGGCGGCAAGCTCAATGGCGACTGGGCCGATCAGCCAAAACCACCCGATTGAAACGAATATTTTGCTGTTCACCCGCTTCCTGCGGGCCAGCTGGATATTCTGGCCCCCACGCACATAATTTGTCATGATCATCGCAATGCCCTGGAAGGCTTTGGAGAAGTCATAATTTCCCAAGAGTATCGGACCAAGGGCAGGGTTTAACCTTCGATAATTTGATTCGCGACATTCGGATTTGAAGGTGGTCGTGTCGAAGAAGTCTCGCAACATCCTCACATCATTTATACCTATTTTGAGGGCCGATATCACTTTATTCTTCCATTTAAATATGTGCACAAGCTGAAAGCTGAGACATATATTCTAACCAATATTTATACTGGAGGTGAAGATAATTTACAAGAAATATGCTAGCATAAGTATATAGACGAGTCAGACAAGGCAAGGCCAGCTGGTCTGACTACAATAAAAACCTAATCAGACGCAATTCCAAACCATGAAAATGCAGAACCCAAATAGCATTGGTTACTATTACTACCACCCAGGTTAACTGACCTATTAATTAAAAAAAAAAAAAAAGAAAAAGACATATTAATAGAAGCCTGGCTTAGACTTACCCAATATTATAATAGGAGCTTAAGAAGACTGGATTTACTGGCAGTCGTCTGGGGATTCCTTATTTATGCTTTGAGAAGTGTTTAGTCATTCAGAGAAATGCCAAGATAAAAGTGAGTGAACAATTCTTGTCGAGGCTAGCTAGACTAATAAAAACTGTAAATAATTGAATTAAATTTCTGCAACCTCATCGCCGGCAGGATCTATCCGGCAAAACTCAGTTTTGAGTGCTTCAAAACTGCCGGAATTCGTACTGGTCAGATACGTCTTCACCCAACACAGGATCCCCAGACTGAAGTCCACAAGCCTTACCCTTAGTGGGGGCATATATCGGCGTATACTCCGCATACTTTGGCGGCATATCTTGCGCCTTGCCAAGTTTAGTAGACGACTTACCCTTACCCCAGAAGACAGATATCTTGGTTTCTGGGAACTTTGCAGCGTCTATTTCACCGCCACTTGTTCCCAAAAACCTCCAGGTCAGATGGTCTTTGAGATACTGTTCCACTTCTTTTATTCCAGTTGACCAAATATGGCCGCAGGACTGTTGCACCGCCTTGACCATCAAGGGAATAGTGAGAGGCACCTGCGCCTTTGACAAGATCTTAGCTTCCTTCTGGGAGGCACAATTGGCGCAGCCGGGAGTCGATACATCGCTGACTGGAGACAGTCCACCAAGCGAATACACCTGACCAACCAAGACCGGCTGGAGGTCTTTGCTTTCGGGAGCATTGAAGTCGCCATCAGAAGAGTTAAGCCTATCCTCAAGCCAAAATTCAATGGTGTACGATGCGCCATTGAGAGCATATCGATCGTACAAAATGTTGATAATGTAGTCGTCCCATTTATTGTCCTTGAGATCATCGCCAAAGAATGTTTCATTGTCGACGAGTTTGTCGTTGTAGACTTTTGTGACAAAATCCACAGTGCTTGGGTAAGTAGCCTGGATCTTCTGCAGCAGAGCTCTCTTATACTCTGTTTCGTTGAGCTCGCCATCATTTATAAAATCTGGCTCAGGAACAAGTGTATCATACTGGTAAGAAAGCTTTGTCCAGTCCCGAACCAAGTCCGAAGTCCAGAAATCTTTCTTTGGGTCCCCGCCGTCCTTGTTATGGAACGGTGTAAGGGTGTCACACGATTTGGGGTCTTCAAATTTGGATGGCTTCGGCGGCTCCTTTGGGTCAAACCAATGTTCCCAATTCAGAGCCTGCCACATTGCGAGCAAGCGATCAATGTTACTATCATTCAAATGTTAGTCAGGCCAATCTACCGAGAAGGGAGTGTACCTGTGATGAAGCCAGAACAAAGGATCAAAGGCAGCGACTGGAACATCCGATAAGTGACCAAGCCCCCTCTCATCCAATTGCGGGCCGCCCGCATAGTTCTGTATATGTGAGCAAAGTAGGAAACTACTTATTTGGTAAGATTACTTACGTGCACCTGGTTATGGAGATATTCAAGCGACAAATATCCCGTGCTGACTTTTTGCTCGCCTTCCTCCCACCACTTGGTGCTAGCAAAGGTCTTCCAAGTGTCGTTGTACTCTAGCGTGAAGATCCGATTAACTACATCGGCCAAACCTCCGGGCGGCTTCCATTCGTCATGTCTGGGATCCTCCTTTTTATATGGGTTATTCCAGGTGGTGTTTAGGAAAGCATTCACATTTTTGTAGTTATTCTGACCTTCAAGGCCCACAAAGCCGTCTTTTTCATTCGGGGCCTCGAAAATTCCGTAACGGCTCACACCGCGACATTTACTCCACTATACTTATTAGCAGGACGACTGTCTGGTGGATATCGTACTTACCGGCAGTATCTTGTTGTTTTTGTCAATCTTAAATGGAACGTTGTCCCTGATGTTCCATTTTTTCTTATCTCCCGGCATATCACCAAACTGGCGTGGCGTTTCACCATTGGTCTCCTTCTCGGGGTTTTCAAACCCCCACAGAGGGTTCGGACGCGTAATCTCGCCCTCAAATGGAGGATAAACTGGAACATCTGGAATAGTAACCACCTCTGGCAAGGCACATTTGTTTTCGTTGTACTTCCGCTCGAGAGCCCAATCCCAATATGGCAGTCGCCACAAATCTGCAGCATCTTTCCACTCACCAACCACAGATTCATCAAGATCATGGAGCTTCTGCCATTCACCAATAACTTTGTGCATGTGAGTCCAGACCAATTTCTTCGAACATTAGCCTGCGGACCCGGATCTGGATGAGTAGATACATACTTCAAATAGTAGCATATAGGGTCGATGCCATGTAGGGAAAGTGATCATGTTGTGGTGGCAGTAACCCCCAAACGGGTTCTGCCCTGGAGGGAATTCATGGGTGTCTGGGTCGGGGATTGGATCCTTCGGAGGTTCGGTGGCTCCATCCCAGGCTGTTTCGGGATATCCATGAATTCCAGCGACTTGGAAGTAGGATAGCTTGTTGTCAACAGGTAATTTCTTGAAATCCTCCAGCGCATAAACATAAAGTGTCCATTGCTTTCGACTCAATTCGTCTGTTTTTATTGACTCAAAAAGTTCGGTTATCTCTCGTCGCACAGGCATATTAGGGGCATAGGGAATATCCTTCGTCTTGAACTTGACGTTCTTTGGTGGCGGAATGCCACTGATGCCATAAGTCTTTTCGTGATTCGACATGGTGACAATGAAATTGAGTTGTGAACTGTATGGGAATAAAGGATCGATGGATGTCTTCTAAACATTGCCGATGGGGGCAAGGTCATCGGGCCTTTATATGATTTCTATGGGCTCCTCTTATTCCCAGGCTCAGGGCTTGGCATTCCCAATATTGAATAGCCAGGAAATGTCGTGATTTCTTTTGAACACCATCAATGCCAGCCTGATGACCTTGAATAGAGAGCAAAAGATACATGATATATGGCTTCATCGACTCTAGCCACTCGTAATAGTCATGCAACATCTAGTCAGCCGATTATTCATGCAATTATTCTGGCTATTGAAAGTCTACATAGCCGCCAGGTCGCAGCCAGCCACTCGAGGACTTGGTCAGTCTCGGCTTTCACTTTGGCCCCACAGCGGCTCGTCGGTGGTTGCCAATAGTTCATGCGCTCGTTCGTTTGCAAATGTTTTTTTTTCGCATCATGTGGATCATAGCTATGCCATCATAATCCCCTTCCAAGACGAGGCACATTTTGGTCGGGCTGAATGGAATAAGGACAGCGCGGAGTGTGCAGCGCCAAGACACAAGAGCTTCCCACTCAGCTCGCCACCAAGTGAATTATCTCATGCTCAGCCCTTGCCACTAGTCACTCGCATAGAAACTTGCCCTCATTTGCAACACATGTCTCAGTTGTGCCTACTGAAACAATTTTCGGCCAGACCAGCGCAGTCCAGGCTAGCTGCACAAGTTCAGATGGCTAAACTATTGGCTAAACTGCACGGCGCTAAGGCCAATAGCTTGGTGATTATCACGCATCCAATGCTTGCAATCACATCGATGCAGGATGTATGGCATGGGTTGGATATAGTTTACCATGTGAGTTTTTAGCCTACTGGAAATGATAATTGACAATTTTCAACACTTCATCTCAAAAATATGGTCACAGGTTGCTGCATGTGCGCAGCCTAACTTCACCCTCTTTTCGACTGGCGCGACCAATCATGTTTGTTGCGGCAAAACTGTTGCCGTTTTCTTTTCTCAGTCACTGGTGTTCACTGCAAATATTGCATTGAGATTTGTTTGAACTAGAGGGTGCTGATTTTGAATTATGGAGTCGGCAATTCCGATCTGAACATCACACATGATACAGTCACCAGTTTTTGTTCGCTAGCCAAATATGATTGATGCGCTCAGGCTTCTTCCTTCAGCTGCTCACAGGTCGGTTAGTTTAGTGGGTCAAAGGCGCCCAGCCTTTTTACATAATTGTATTCTTTACAGAGTTGCTCACTCTGTGAATGCGCGATTCCCGCCACCGTTACATATTCCCGGTCAATGCCACCGGCTTTTAATGTCCAGTCTCAGCACGCGTTCGGGGTTGTTTATGCATGCTCGAAAATTTGGTGTTTATGTAACATTATCTGAATTGGGAATAGAACACTCCTCAGTCAGTCGACCCCTGCCTCATTACCCTAGAACAAACTGATCAAAGAAAAAAAAGCATTGCTCTCAACTAAATATTATTATGTAAAGTTGATTGCCGAACTTGAGAGACACTTCATTATGAGGGAAACCAAAATCAACCAACTAGCAGAGTAGAGGCGATATCAATTACTAAAATATACTGGACATGCTCGTTTCTAACCAAGGGACGCAAAGACGATATCAAGGTAGTAGAGTATTAACTTCCTGCAATTCTAATGATTGGGGTTCAAATGCTAGCAAATTTCATTCGTCATGAGATGAATTTGCTTCTCGGATTTTGTAGTAATGACATCGTAACCTATTTTAAATTCACCAACAAAATGTTTGCCGATGGCACTGGATATTCTATGTAGAACAGTGTGGATCCACAGAACTGAAGCAAAAAAACATTTCCTTTTTTATTTGAACCGCGTTGAAGGCACAGCGCTACTTTTGCAATCGCGTAACTAAATCTTCCAGCCCCCCGACAAAGCGTAGAGATATGGACCCTCTTATCCATCATCGGAGATACCACGCGCGTCGGCCTGGAGGCGTAGGGCGTACGAGTCAAGTAGGGCGCGACCAGTGCATAGCTAAGTAGGGCGCAGCGAATGCAAGGGGGTCATCCCATTGTCACAATTTGTCAGCGCTAATTCGAGTTCATCGGAAAATGCGTGACTAAGAAATCGGAGAATGGAAGAAAAAAGCGCAAGATGTTGAACTCAGTCCTGCTGGAGCAAGTTCACTTGTATTTCCAATTGCAACATGTCCAACGTCTTGATCTATGGCGGTGGTAGCATTGGAGCTCTTTCTGCCTATTTGCTTTCTTCAAGCATTCCCGAGGAGAATATTGTCGCCATTTGTCGCTCGAATTTCGAGGCGGTGAAGCAAAATGGTTTCACTATTCACTCGAGCATATGGGGTTCGGGGCTCAACGTGCGTCCACATGTTTGCGATTCGATCAACGGCGACCTCGGACAACGACAATTTGACTATGTCTTCATCACGACAAAGACAACTGCAATCAAAGATGACCACCTGAACTTAATTTCCAGGGTGTTAGGCCCTGATACAGCGATTGTGCTCATGCAAAACGGTATTGGAATTGAGCAAAAATACCACGATAGATTCCCGAGCAACCCCATCATTAGTGTCGTTCTATACACCCCTGTCACTCAATCCGCGCCTGGAGTATTCAACCATGTGCTCCATAATGACATTCATCTCGGAACATTTCCAGCAAAAGCCCCTAGTTTGCATAAAAAGACTGCTCAACAATTATCCGACATGTTCACAGCTGGTGGTGCTACGACCGTAAACCACGAGGATATCCAGCTGGTTCGTTGGGAAAAGCTGATTGTCAATGGATCTGAGAATCCGATTTGTGCTTTGTCCCGACTACCTGACGCAAGCTTCTTCCATAGCCACCCAGGCGCAACCCAGTCGCTCAAAGAAGTCATGGACGAGATTGCTGCAACCGCTCGTGGGGCTGGCTATCCACAAATAGACGAAAATGTAGTCCAAAAACAGCTCAAGTTCCTCACCTCGAGACCACTCCCTGGTGTCGAACCAAGCACAATGGCGGATGCTTTGGCGGGAAGAGAGATGGAAGTCGATGCACTAGTCGGGAACACTCTGGAAATTGCAAGAAAACATGGAGTTTCAACCCCGAGATTGAGCATGCTCTATGCCCTATTGCAGGGTCTCAACTATAGCTTCAAAAGCAGGCAATGTTAGATATAATTAATTCCTCATCCTTTTACGCGAGAAGAAAAAAAAAAGGGTTTGCAGATAGGAAGGTGAGATGTCTGGGACATGGTAAAATAGCTATAGTTGATGTTTTGTTTAGTATAATTCTTCGGACATATCGTCCATTCATAGATCTTGCTGTTTCCTCTCGTCATCTAACATGCGGTAGTGTTAAAGGGCAGAGAAACACAATTCCCAATGTCACCGAGCTTTAGACTTAGCCTGCTCATTATGGTTGGGGGTATTTTTTTATTGCAAAACTCAGATAATATGCAGTATATGGTAGTGCTCATAAATATACAATTTAATGCTTATGACAGTGTGGAAATATGCTTGGGGTCTGTGTGTATGTGATAATTATTGTACTCAAAGGTCAGAGATGAGATGTGATTACTGTATGGCTTACTTTTCTCTATCCATCTAAGGTTCAAACTTTACTCGCTCTCTTAACCACAACCGCGATCATTCTTCATCCACAACGACGGTCCAGCTGCTTTCTACCGTACCGTACACAATCCCCTCTATTGTGTCACGCAGAACTGATACGTGCGATGTCTCTCCAACTGGAACTTTGATATCCTTCCCGTCAAAGCTAATCTCCGCCACGGGCTGAAGCCAAAATGCTGTTCCCACAACAAATATAGAAACGAGACGCCCCTCAGTTGATGCATTCTCAACCTCAGACATGGTGATCTTCCGTTCAATAACCTCGAATCTCTCTGAATTCTTTCCTCCCTCTGTCGCGAACATGTTACGCGAGAGAGAAAGAACGTTCTTCCTGGTACCACCCGCGAGAATAAGCTTGTCCTCGTTGAGTGGTGGTGTGATCAATTGGAGAGAACCAGAAGCAGATCTTATTATGAAGAAGATATTTGTTGATCCAGCCTCGGTGATTTGTTTTTCGGGGCCGAATAACCACAATATTTGATCATATCCGCGCTTCTTGGCCTCAGCATGCTCAAACAGAGCCGGTCCGTAATTAGCACCGATCTTAGCCTGGCCAGTTCCGTTCGGCCAAGCTCGCAAGGTGTGTTCGCTTCCAAGCAGCCTGGCGCCAGCCTTTAAGGAATCCCCCGTTGGCTTTGGCGGCGTGGGCCAATACATGAGAAAAATGCACAAGGTGGCTTCGTCGGGCACCTTGAAACCGATGCTACTATCTGTGCCGATCAATGTCGGCCTGATGTACAGCGCAGACCCTGCCTTCTCTTTCGGAAGCCACTTGGGGGCATCGAATGCACATATTCGTTTAATGAGTTCCAGAAGCACTTCCGGCTTAAATTCTGGTAAAGAGATGCGCTTGGAGGATGCAAGCATTCGCTCGCAGTTGTACATGGGCCGAAGAAGACGCAGGCGACCGTCAAACCCACGAAAGAGCTTCATCCCTTCAAAGCAACTGGTACTATATTGAAAGACACTGGCCGCCGGAGTGAGAGGGATTGGTCCATAGGGAACAATCTTAGGAATGTCCCATCCTTTAGCTGAATTCCATGAAGCTGTAAGCATATGGTCTGTGTAGGCTTTCAGTGCACCAAGATCGGGTGAATCGGACTCTGGGGGCGACTTGGGATTGGTGGTAGGCTCGAGATGGACAACAGAGGCGTCCAAAGGAGCCAAGACCCTTGCGTCTGCAGTCATGCTGTGCGTAAATGAAAATTGTATTGCTTGGGTTGCCACAAAAGCGAATGATTGTATATAGGCATGATTTGTTATTGTTTCGAGACTATTTATGCGATTTTTGAACAAATGTTACCCATAAGATAATATGAACAAAAACATCTCGTCAAAGTGCTAGAATCTCGACTTGGCCTGCATTAGCTGGCGTAGGGCGCAGGGCGTGAGCGTAAGGCGCCCTTGTGGAGATACTAACTTAGCTCGTCGCAATCGATTCCGCAAAATGACTCAATTGCATGCGTGGTTGCGCCTTATGAGTGGTGATTCACGCCTTTAATATGACAAGAATTTTAATTTTTATCGCTTGAAGCTCATGCCATTTGGGACCATGCTGTGGGCCAGTCTAGTTTTGATGCCAAACCTCAGTACGTATGGTTGCTGCAGGAGGGTACTATCTTCACCGCAAAAGAAAACCAATGGTTGCCTGTCGCCTTCAGACAAAATACCAATATCATGTGTAGGGAGTCCAGTGGGCTATTCCCATGAAGGGACAAGTGGCAGGTTTGCATTTCCCTGGACAGTTGATAATTGTTGCGGCATCCGAGGCAACAAGAAATATACGGAAAAGCTTTTTTTGTACCTAGCATATCTAGAAGAGACAGTTGGTTGATTTGATGGACATTTGCACGGGTTCGACCATCAAAGTTCCCAACATATCTACTGTTCATCAACCAGTTCATCACGAAATCTAAATAGATGCAATCTCCCTGGAGACATTACCTACCATCGAAGGAAAGAGGTTAAATGCTAGTCGGTATAGCAAACTGCACACTTATTACACTATTAGACTAGTCCTCTTCAATTTAATTTCAGTTTTGCCATGGCCAATCCCACGTTAGGTCTAAAAGATTAATAGAAACCGATGAATAATCATCTTTATGGGGACTTGGGCTATGATAAAGAGCTTTCTCATCTAAAGTGGTGCTTCGCGAGAAAATGAAATATAAACTGCAAACCAATAATTCCATCTAAGGCGGAGTACAAAGCAGTGAACAGATTTGCAAGACATCAAGTAATAGATTTTAATTTTGATGTCCAGCTTCAAGAACCAGATGTAATTTGAGAGCTGCAAACTATTGGCTAGGTGATAGATTATAATTATCGATGGAAAACCAGTGAGTATGCCTGATGCACGACAAACCAACAAATAGAAACGGCCATCGTTCATATAATGCGATTTGCATTGAAAATTAAGTTTGGGGCCTCTGCATCGGGATTTATGGGATGGAGACCAATTCGGACACGGAGCACGAATACCGAGTATATCCAGACTATCATATCAGGAAGGTGTAGAAGATTAAAAATAGCGCCTGTTTTTTTTGTTCAGCCTCAACCTACATGTATACTACCAGAGTGTTGAACATTGACAGATTTAGGTCGATTGATTTTAACCAGAGTCATCGAGTGTTGGCAGTCAATGTCGAAATGGGAACGGAAGTAGGGCAGCTGTAACGCCAAGACTGAACGTGAAAAAATCGGTCCTAAACGCGTTTAGAGTCGGTGCATGGCTGGAAAATTACAGATTAAGCTTTACATTGTCGTTTGATAAAATGACGTCGTAGGTGGACCGGCAGTTCATCGTGGCCAGTCAGTGGCATGTTGGAAAATTTCATTGATAGTCCTTCACTGGGATGTTGAGAGGGAACGATTTCTCCGCTATATTTGCAAACGTTAATTTCAAGGTTTACAAGAATGCAACATTAAAGCATGACATTTTTGGCCACGCTGCAAAATGCGATGTCAGGAACGTGCAACGGTATGCGGATGTGATTTGCCAAAACGGGTGGTTGTTCCCGAGCATATGACCAGGACCCCAGATGATGGTGGAAGGCGGCTTTTTTGAGCCTGAGAGGAGCCCAGTCGTTCAAGTTCTGTATACAGTTTCCCGACTCCATTCAAAGGTAATATGCAATTTGATGCATGATACAGAATAAAAAATGAAGGCAAGAAAGAAATTATTCCTGTGTGATGAATCTGATAGCTCAATAGGTGCAGCCTGGGTGAATGCTACGGAAATTTAACAATAGATTTAACGCTACGCCAAGGTTAACCAACCTAGTCGACATTGGTGGAAATTCCCCGGCCGAGAGTATCGGGCGGATCCATCCGAGTCGCAACGGAAGATGATGCCGCAATTGGGAAGAGTACCCCGCTGCGATACGGTGAGAAAGGTGGGGGTTGAGCAAGACTCCCCAAACGGGAATGCGTCAAGTTTGAATAGGAGAAGACTTGGCCTCGTTCGGTCAGATCCGAGGGTATAAAGCAGCGCATGCATGTAGATTGGTCAAATGTAACCAACCACTCTAGTACGAGCCGCAACTGCAGTCCCAAAATGTTGATTCTGGCGGCTGTCTATGCGCTGTTGTTCTGGCCTGCTGTTGTCGCGGCGGCCTGGGGATGGAAGGATGAGAACGGCAACTATGTCATCGACTCTGGCGCTGACCTCATCATCAGTGTCAGCAAGTCAACTGGTGATATTAATTCTCTAAACTACAAGGGTCAGGAGTTCAACGGATGGGGAGGTAAAAACACGTGAGTGCAGCTTGATTACTGGGCAAGCCGCTTTCTTACAGCTTCTTAGTCACGTAGAGTCTGGCCTCGGTGCGAGCACGGTTTCAATTGCCACCTACAGCACCAACGTCATCAAAGTTTCAGTCCAGCACGGAACCCTGAAGCACTACATTGTTGTGCGATACAAGAATAACAATGTCTATTTATTTACAAACAAGGCCGATGACAGTGTATCGGCCATGCGTTACATTGTGCGGATCAAGTCCGGAATCTTCAGCCATTCTTCAACTGACCCAGGTGTGTATTATGGGATATCTTGGTCATAAAACCATATCTAACAGCCGGTTATAGATTACTACGACCCTGGAAGCAGTTACATTGAGGCATCGGACGTCAGCATCAACGGAGATGGAATTACGAAGAGCAAGCACTACCAGGGCTCTACATATGGTCGAACCATTGATTGTTAGTTGTTTTATAATGGCCAGTTTTCAATGCTATGACTAACCCCTCACTCCAGACGATTATATTGGAAGATCTAACGGCAAAGTGGGCCTTTACATGATTCGTTCCAATCACGAAAAGGCTTCCGGCGGCCCCTTCTTCAGATCTTTACTCACACGAGCCGATTCCACAGGTGAAGATTTGTACGAAATCTATTACTATAATATGGGAAGCACTGATCCTATGCGGTTTGGTCTACAGGGCCCCCACGTTATCGCATTTACCGATGGAGGCTCTCCCAGCACAAATCTTTTTGCTCGCAACGCGGACTGGACGTGGTTCGATTCTATCGGTGTAGGTTTCACCTAACGGTTAATTTAATAAGCCGGTCGCTAATTAGACACTTTCTCTAGCTCGATGGCTGGACCAACTGGGGTGACCGTGGATATGCTTCTGGAGTTGGTATCTCCAACATGAAGTCGGGATACACCTACACCGTCGGCCTGTCCAACACACAAGGTCAATACTGGGGGACCGCCTCATCAAGCAATGGCGCGTGGTCAATTAAAAAGGTCATTCCTGGCACTTACACCATGACCGTTTACAAGGATGAGCTTGAAGTGTATACAGGTAGTGTCACTATCAACAAGGGCGCCGGCACGGCCGTGAATACCGTAAAAGCAACAGACCCAGCCGATGACGCTGCGATTTGGCGTATCGGCGAGTGGGATGGAACTCCTCGAGGCTTCCTCAACTTTGAGGACAAGGTCATGAAGCCCACATACATGCACCCATCGGACAAGCGCCTTGCCAAGTGGGACGCCGGCAACTTCATTGTTGGGACCACAGCTACCAACGGATTCCCGGGTTACATGTGGCAGGATGTAAACAACAACCACATTGTTTACTTCCGACTGACCCAAGCCCAACTAGCTAATGCGCACACTATCCGTATTGGCATAACCCAGGCGTACATCAACGGCAGGCCGACTATCCAAGTCAACGATTGGTCCGCTCGTGCACCCAGTGCGACAAACCAGGCCAAGACCCGGAGCCTGACCACTGGCACTTATCGTGGCAACAACGTGAAGCTCGAATTCTCTGTGCCTGCCAGTGCCTTCAAGCAGAGCACCAGCGAATGGCAGATCATGACAATCAGCATCATCACCGGAAGCTCTGGCTCGCAGTATCTCAGTGGAGGTGTGAGCTTCGACTGCATCGACATGCTGAATTGAGGCAGCTATGGGGTATTGAAGAACATCTACTGACGGTCATTGTGAAGGTAATCGCAAGACCTCAATCGCGAGTGTATGATTATGTGAAATTTCTTTTCTCAGTATATTCTTACTCTAGTTCAATGTACATACGCTTTGCTTTTCGACTTAAATTACGCTAGAAAAGCAAGAACAATGATTCGGTCAATTTCCTCCTATCCTTTTAAGCTGGGGGCTTGAGATATTCCAATATCTCATTTAGACGTTCCCCTCAAGTACTGTAGTTGAAAGTGTGAGAGTTGATGTTGATTGTGCTCACTTGCCATGTTTTACCTCCATCCGTTGTGTTGAAGCCGGATGAGGTGGCCTCAGTAAGGACCAGGGTGTCAGCAAACGATGTATCAGCCGCATTGAGAATAATCTTGGTGTCAAGGTATTCTGCGTCGGTTAGTTATATGCATTAGTGCTTGTAGAAATGTAGACCTACGGTGAGCTGCAGTGGTGCCGGAACAAGCATCGTCTTGGCATTCAACGGCAGTACCCCATCCCTGAGCTTGTCCAGAAGCTGCAATATTTTGTTAAAACGGTATGGAAAATAGGTGCCCAGAGTTACTCACAGGTAGAAAGGGTTGACACAACTGTGCCGCCAACGGTTACAGTCTGGTCATACTTTCCAGTCGAGTCGTTGTATTTGTCTGGGCACATGTGAGATTCAATGATTATATGATCGTAGAAGCATCTGTCAAACTTACAGTGCATGACCAACTTGTCACCAGCTGAAGCGGGGACTTGCTTGCCTCCCAATTGTGTGCCTGAAGGAGTCAGCCCAGTTTTTCCTCGGTCGTGGAAAAGAGAAAATACCTTGTAGAGTGCTGGCCCATGTGCACCATTGACCACTAGTGGCGCCGCAGTTGCTTCTCAAAGTTAGGAACCAGAATCGTAAATAGGTCTAGGGCGGGTTGTTTTTACCTGGCGGGATCAGAAAAGGAAACAGCCAGTGCTTGAATGAGGTCACCACCGCTCGTTCCCATTCCTGGCCAGAGAGCCAGGCGGTCTTTTTGAGGGCTTGGAGCTTCAGGAAGCACAAGAGTTGTAGTAGCCTCTCTGATCCAAGAATTGGTCGGGCCGAGTGAGAAAGCAGGGCCAAAATAGACTGAGCTCTGGCACAAGCCTAAGTCCAGCAGAGCCAAGAGACTCAAGGAAACGGCACTCGTCTTCGGATACATGATGCAGGTTTCTACAATGGGCTTTCTTATTGATAGTGCTGCAGTTCATCCGAATGCTTGGCGGAATGGCATTTTATATCAATCTGTTTACTAGGTTCCTTCTCCTGACAAACCTGGACGAGGCGGTCTACATCAGCCTTGCGGAACCCATGGTGAAGTATTTCCACCTATGAAAATCAAATATCTTGAAACAATACGGACGGACAGCTCCATTCGATTGCGGTGCCGTGTTTTCCGTGTTGTCGCGCCATGGATTTCCGTGAGGACTTCTTCGCTATTGGTGCTAGTTTGTATTAAACAAAGGTGAAACGCGCGAATGCCAAGGTCCCAGTCAGGAGATCCTTGTCGTATTGAAGGATAAATCCACCACAGCTTCACTGATTGGCCAACGCACATCTTTTGTTTCAATGTCCAAGGACTTTTGACGCTATTTTCCGCTTAGGTTGATGCGAAATACGGGCCTTGAATCCCGCGTGTGCAGGTCAGAGTGAACTACTAATACATCACCAAGTGCAAAACCCGTCGATACACAAGACCCACAGCGGATACACGTCTCGTAATTAACATAAATAATCCATAAAAACGGCCGAGTAATTTCGTTAGACTTTTGTTCCCCCGCCTTGGACTTTTTCCTCCCTGCAAAGAGAAAGCGAACCTGGCGGTGTCTCATCGAGGCCACTGATGATTGGTGGGTCACCGAATGTCCCGAAATAATCAACCTCGTCGACAGCTTGTTTTTCAGGCATGGGCCAGAAGTAATCCAAGACAAGAAACAAAAGCCCAGACACGAGACATCCGGCAAACCAAGCCAATTGGTACAGTCGTGTCCATCCGCCCCAAAATTCGCCGGGCACAACTGCTCTCTGAACTAGCCCCGGCAGGAGGAACCAAACCCCAGAAATCCATGCAACAGCAGCACGCCAATTCCACCCTTTTCTATACCAATATATGCTCTGGGAAGAGCCGTATAAATCAGACAACTTGATGGTCGTTTTTCGAAGCAAAAAATAATCTGCAAACATGATGCCCATGAGCGGGCCGAGAAACACATTGAAGCTTCCAACAACAGTAAGGAAATTTGTCGCCGTATTGAGCAGCGACCATGGTTGCATTATAAAGGCGCAGAGGAGGGTCAAATACCCACCTCTTTGTATCGTAAACCAACGCGGCAAAAGTGCCGCCAGATCAATTCCAGCAACAACCAAGTTGGACGCCACAACCATGCCGAACTGAGAAACCATGAATGCGATGCTGGCGAATGCCACGCCAGCCCGGGCACCTCTATTATCTTCATACTTGCGAATAGCATCAAGAAAGACGTAAGGCTGCCACATAAGACTCTCTTCTTGGGGGTACAGAGTCGTGGCGCACGATGTGCAAATGATTCCGATGCATGCCACAACAATGGTACCTAGCGGCACCATGACAAGCTGGGCCAGAAGTTGATCACCGGGCCTCCTGGCATACCGCGTATAGTCAGATTGCGACCACATATGCGTGGCAATACTGCCTATATTGGCAGTCACGGCAGCCACGAAAGCCCATCCGAGGTCACCGCCTCTAGCCGGCTCAACGCCAGATATTCTGCTCACGTCTGCAATTAGCGCTCCGCCGCCTTGAACTCTCACAGTCGACCATATGAGCAGCACAAAAACGGTAGTGGCAACGATGACAGACGCCGCAAAAAACGGTTTGCGGTAGTGCTCAGGACTAACCCATGCTAGCGGCACGCAGAGCACCAGGTATAGAACAAAGCACACAAAATCGCACACTTGCATAGCACCACCTGCTAATTCGTGATCGAGCTTAAGAAATGACGGCCAGATGCACGTAAGTAAAACCTTCAAGCATTGGCTTCCGTACCATGTATTTGTTGATGTCCAAACAAAGGATAGAAAGACACGAATCGCCTTGAGTATGGTTAGTTCAAAGCCGAGTTGGCACGGAAGCGATATTAACGTACCATCGGGAAGAGATAGCCCCAAATCCCCCAGTTTTGCTTCATCCACATCGGAAACCCAATATGCCATTTGGCTCCAGGGTGCCCCCCGGCGATACATAGCAGACCTGCAATCAAATTGGCAACGATAATAGCAAGCACAGATTGCTGTCCAGCATAAGCAGCGGCTCTGTTCAAGCTCGACCATGCGCGCAACACTTACCCACACGTTCAGGCTGAGGGAAATCAGAGACGACCCTGTTGTCCATCCTCCAACATTGAAGGAACCCGTCACCATCCAGAGCCCCACAAAGTTCCAAGGTCCATACGTGCGCCGAGAAGGTGGGAGGGGGCGAGTGTCCTTGTTAACGTAAACATCGACGTCTGTGTCTTCATCTCGCTGGACTTCTAGAAGCCTCGCAAGTCGACCAAATGATTGGAACGCCATAGTAGTCCGCCCGGATTGCTTTGTGGGTAAATACCCTGCGCTCATTGGTTTTTATATGTGTATTTATCGCATTCACATCTAGCGATGTGACCGTCTTTATCATTGATAAAGCCGTTACACCTACCCGATATCACACTGATTAGTGGTGGGCCTGGAAGGCAAGCAAAAGAGGAAAAGAGGACCGATTCTTGTTTAACCCAATGGTTTATCTCCAGATATCTAGGATCGTGAAATCCTCTGTTATCACCGACCAGCAGCAAGTCGCAAGTGGGGCTTCTACGCTGACCCAATCAAGGAACGCCGATAATGTCTGACCTAGAATCCAGTTCATCAGTTTAGCCGTTCATCAGTCCAAGGCCTTATCGCAGCATACATGGCCCATATTTTGACTGGGGTACATTTTAGCAGTTTATCCACATCGTAACTGATGAAGGCCTGAAGCTAGATCGCATGCGCTCCTATCTTTGCAGAAATTGCAGTCAATGTTCAAACACATAAACCCTACAATACTTCAGTCCGACAAACGGTAAACACTTGGGGGTTAAGAACGAGAAAATCGAAGGTCTTCACACAAATAAGACCCGATCAGAATGTCCGTTCAAACCCAATCAACCTTGGCCGAGCCAGGGACCACTGTGACTTTGCACAACGGAACCGTCTTCTCCTTCCGTTCAAATGTTTCTGTGGATCTTGACATAATCCCCGTCATTGACGCATCCAAGATTTGGAGTCCACACCTTGATGACCGACGGGCAGTTGCCGAAGAAATTCGAGATGCCTCTCGGAAAATTGGATTCTTCTATTTAGTCAATCATGTAAGTTCACGCCGTCTTACCTTTCTTTTACTCCCGTCTAAAATCCTAATCTTCACAAGGGGATCGATCCCAAATATGTCAACGGTGCAATGGACCAAGCAAAACGCTTCTTTGCTCTGACAGAAGCAAAGAAAATGGAAGTCTTCACTGGCCTTGTACCGAATGAATATGTGGGCTTTCATCCGATGGAGTGCTATAACCGAAATGGATGGAAGCATCAGGGTAAGAATATACACGCTCACCCAGGTAAACCGGCGCTAACGATTATTCAAGATCTCAGTGAGGCATTCAATTGGGCATATGATCCTCTTGAGGACCCTGACGCGATCAGCGACTGTGAACCATCAGTGAGCATATGGCCTTCTCAGCTTCCAGGATTTCGTGAAGGGCTCTACGCGTATCACACTGAGCTACTGCGCCTAGCTCGCCAGCTTACTCGCATCTTTGCCCTCGCATTGCACCTACCAGAGACCTACTTTGACGAATATGTCCGAAAGCCATGTAAGGAATTACTTTGGAGCCTAGAATAGCATTGGAGCGACGGATGAGTCTAGATACATAAATCCAAGACCGAAAAAGACAATTGCATTGTCAATTTCCAGGCCTAAACTTGAAGTTTGGGGATGAATTGCAAACAAGAATTTACTGGCAAGTAGCCCGTTGTATTGAGCAAAGGCCACCTGAATCAGAGGCTTTGGACACCTAGAAAGCCGTTTCAGAATGCCCCCAGGCGCCTCTGCCGATCTTTGGTAATGATGTTGTGCCAAATGTACATAAATTCTTTTTCAAGCGCCAATTAAGTGGCGAAGGTGCTGAATACTTCACAAATTCTCTGACAACCTTTCCCCATGTACCAAGTAGTGAAAGGAAAATAGTTCCATACAATGACAGTGTATGTATAGTGGGGTCTGATATTTAATATCGCATGCGGCTCTTCTGTGTTGAAAACACTTGCCTATTATGTACCATATTTCCATTCATGATTCTACGTTGCGCAGAGCCATGGATCCTTTTCCCAGCCTCAAAAGTGCTCTTTCCAGAATTTGAACTCGACATCCACGTTAGAAACCTGCTTGCATGTGCTCTTGATCTCTTGTGCTGTTGCAAAGTATTAGCCTATATCAAGAAGGAAGAATCAGGACGTTTTACCTGCACGCGAAGGCCCACAGAAGTAAACACCAACTCTGCTCTTCAAGCTTGTCTCAAAACCGGGAAGATATGTTCCATCGACAATGCCGTCTCGTATGGAAGTAAAGAGTTTTGGAAAATCCGGCCGCCCAAAGTTTGTCCCAGCTTTCAATTTAGTCAATGGATCAACGTCGGCTCCGAGAGTATTTAGAACCACATTTTGGGCGGTGTCTGTATCAAGTGGCTGTGTTAGGAATGTGTGGATGTGTAGAAATCGGTTACTTGGGCTTCTTCCTGCCTCATCCCAACGGTCCTCAAGGGAGCTGAGTAGTGACTGAAACCATTCGAACGAGGCAACGTCTCGGCTGATCCAGATAAATTCCACGCGACGAAGACGCTTCAATCCATCGTCTCTATTGTGTAAATGCCAAATATTCTTTAGGATGGATGCCCACGGCGTTATACCAATGCCAGCTCCAATCAAGATTGCGATTTCATTATCGAATACATCTTCCGCTGGAGCACCATAAGGTCCGTCAATGCGTAGCGACGGCATCTTATCTATTTGTCGTAGTGCAACCTCGTATATCGTTCTTGGGTCAGTTGAGGCCTCTTCATAGAGCTTTTCCTGAGCTGGCCCTGCACCAACGGCATCTCCAACGGCTCTGGTGAAGTCGCCAACAAGTTTGATGTGCACGGAAGTATATGGATCGAATGGGCAAGATGTAATGGTAAAGGGATGCCATTGATACTTTGAGACGGCTGGCATTTGCAAAAAAAGCCACTGCCCCGGTCGATATGTGAAGCTCGGTTTCGTGAATTGAAGTTCGACAACAGCTAATCAACTTAATATTAAAAGCGCAGATATAACAACGTGACACTCACCGTTCGGGTGCCTAATCACTCTCGTAATTTCCGTGTGTTTCATTGCTCGAACTTCGCGGTATAACCTCTCCAGGAAGTAAAGACTGCCAGCAATCAACTCCCAACGCCATCCTAGGTATCCCAAGCAGTGTGTATCGTATTCCTTACCGGCGAAAGGGGAGAACGCCTCAGGAGAATCACGCACAAAGCAACCTACTGCGTGGGTATACAGACCGAGGAAGAAAGGTATGAATAGATGATGAGTATACCAGAATGTTTCGAACGACTGCTGACGAATACGGGCATGGGCAGTTGTATACATCAAGAGCATGCATAATAGCATGATATGCCCCGTAATACCTCCAGGCTGCTTATAATGAATATCGACGGCTTTAAGCGGCCTGATCTGCGTTTTTTCTATGGTAAAAAAGCTGTGAATGTTGAATTAGTGGTTCTTTCCCAGCTTTCAGGAGTGCTATTTAGGCGATGTACAGAGCGAAGGGAGGTTTGCATTTGTGTATCAGGTCAATACTAGACCACTTACTTTATGTAGTGTCCCCCTGTGTGTATAATGGTAAAAATGAGTAAGGCGTACGCCAACTGGCGATGAAACCAGATATTCTCATCTAGAGGCAAAAATCTGACCTTAGGTCGAACGTATCGCACAACGGTGCGGCATACAGGTAGGAGGATAAGGGTCGCATCCCATGATAGGACTAAGCCTGCCCCTCGTGATACCCAAATAGACCAAGCAAGAGTGGTATTCAAAGGCTCTAATCGAGGGTCTGACATTTGCTTCCACCTGAAGAAAAAAAAAATCAACTGGGTTAGTCTTGCAGACCCTACTCATAAAATAAGCCTGGTGTGCGCCAAAGCTCATACCAACCATAGGCGAAGGTTGCCCAGTGGGCACCCCAGAAAAAGAAGTGAAAGAGAAGTTTCGAGGGAGTGAGCTGCTGCTTCATCAGCTGCAAAGAGGCCGTCTGACTAGCAGTGCGTGCCATTTTCTTTCGTATAAATGCGACGAAAGAAAGAAGAATAAGGTAAGGGGGCGACGTGCTTCCAGAGCATATCACAACCTCAGACGTAACAAAAGATTGAAGAGTTAAGTCAAAGTAAAAAGCTGAAAATAGAGGCCAAGCATTGAATTACAGATAGCTCTAGTGTGGTGGCCGAAGAGTAGAATTAAATAAGTCGGCTGAGACCCATCTACAACCAGCGCTACGGCAAGGAACGAGCCCCGGAACGTGACCAGTTTCATTCTTGATCCACATCTTAAGCACTTATCCTTTTGGGGATTGAAAATCCGCCAAGGCTCTGCGATTGTTTAGGATCCAACAACAGTTCAGCCGAAGTCCGAATTTTCTAGAAATAGCTTGTAGCCGGCCATGTGTCAACCAGGATGGAACCGAGTCCTTAGGCAGCCAGGAACATCGTTATGAACGGATATAGCTGGCGCTTTAATTATGACGATATGTTCGGAGCTTCATTCTTCCCAAATTGGAGACATGGTCCAATCGATCCTAAAGTCACACGCTGAATCTAGCCGCAACCTCCGAAGTGGCCAGATGAACAAGTATACCAGCATCAGCCGAAATACACAGTCCCTTTTCTTCTAGACATCTTTTCTATGTATTTATCTCGATGAGACCTCGAAGCCACTTTTCTGGGCCGCTTGAGCTCTCCAGTTCGGCTTTCAGGGCGTCTAGATTAAATGGAGCATCAGGGGCAAGTCTTTCTCTGACCTTTGTGGTCGCATCCGACCCTTCTGTGGCAGATTCGCGCGAGGATAGTACCTCTGTTAGTAGTTGTTAGCTTCGTCTCTGTTGGGATAAACATGGTATGAAAAAAACCAATGGGGGAAGCCCAATGACTTTTGCTGGTTCCTCGATCTGTGTGATGATCGACACCTCTCAACACCTCTAAATGTGACACTGGAATCAAATGCCGAGCAGTTTGACAAATGGGTCCACCAGACAAACGATGTTACTGTCCTCCAAAATGAACATTATGGGGACCTTGATTTTATCCTGCTGCTCCTCCCTTCTTGCGTGTATTACAGCAACTAGATTGCTTCTAGGGGTCAAGGATCGGCATTCAGCCCCCTCGGGCGCAATTTCTAATTCGTGTCCAAAGTTTTGATGAATTGCCGACTCTGAGAAGGTATAGAAGTGTCTATCGAGAGAAGCTCAGTTGTAGGTCTTCACTCAATAGGCATTGTAACGATCTGACTTGATTCCTGATGGGCAAAGCTAAATGGGGCTGAGCCACCAAGATTTTATTCTCCTCCATACCAGCAGCATAAACAGCTGGCTGTAGATCGGCACTCTCGTATGTGTTCATTCGATTGGTAGCTTCGGTATATTTTTATGAATGCCGTAGCCTTTCATGTCATAGGAATTGCAGCGATATCATGAACTGAGATCTGATATGATGAATTCCCAGATGTCTTCAAGGCCCATATTATGGCACGAAGACAAAAGACGTCCTCTTCTAACATGTTCATAGTATAACTCATCATTGCGGTTGGGAGTTGTCCAGAGTACGAATAGACTGTGTGCAGCTAAAAAGGCCCTCTCACTAAGCACAAAAGCACAGAGTTGGTGATGCAAAAATAACTTGCGTTGCTGGATAAGAACTGAGGAACACTGTTTTAGATTACGAATTATTAGAGGAACCTCCATGTAAGTACGCTTATTTATCAGGTTACCTGGCCTGTGCGAAATGGTGGAGTTTGGAGTCTGCGACCAAAAATAGAAAAAAGTGATTTGTCAGCTGGATGAGAAATGAAGTTGTATTCAGACTCTATGTCTGTGTGGGATGACTATTACATAAAGATTCCGACAACCATTTCTGGTTGGGCCTAGATTCAGCTATGTAAAATGTATGTCCATTAGTACTCCCAAAGCGCTTGGCGAATTATTCTGCCAAAATAGGCTTGGTGCATGTCTTGGCGGATTATTGAACCGAATTCGGTATGGTGAGGATTGTCCGAAATTAACTTTGGTGCATGCATGAGAAATTAGCGGTAAAACCTCTGTTTCGCCATTTGACCCCTGTCTGCCCCTTGTCCTAGCCACATCCGAACCCGCCCACCCAATTGTAACCCCTCCATTTTAAATCCCACCGTCCATACGAGTTTACCCTATACCACAGGAGGTATTCAATTGATCCAAGTTGCAGTGTGTAGACTAAAGTCTGCTGTTGCATTGTTCGCCGCTAATACTGGGCTTGTTATCTCATATATAGTGGATATGAGATATTTCCTTGTAATTAGGATGCATTCGAAATGCGTTATCGCATGACGCACCGTGCCTTCATTTGAACTTCGTCTGCATGAGACTCCCCAACATAGTCAATTGCAGGGTAATGGTCTCATTCATTCATTGACAGAAGTCTTGATACCCTGAACTTGATCTGTGTAACGAAATTGACTCATGAAAATTTCCTTAAGTTGGGTTTTGAATCACGTTGATACATATTGATTCACTAATCCTTTGCGACATGTTTGTAGAACATCGTTTTGGTTGTAGATTCTGCTGCCTAATTGAATTGTGAACACATATATAATCCCTTATCAGAGCTATTTCACTGGCAGCTGAGAGGAATTCAACCAACATGTTCCAATGGATATTTAAAGAAAGAAGAAGGTAGAAAAAAAACTCCTAAGGGTGGTTAGCCACTGAGCCTTCTTGACTCGGCATTCAGAGCAAGCTTTGGGAGCCCTTTGACGGAACAGAGTGCCTAACGAATCGCGTGGCTGCACTCGCGGCTGTGATGCATTTTCGGGAGGCTGGGAGTATGTATCGTGTCCGGTTTGCAACGCGAATGAACAGTCAAAGCCTAGGCGCCGACAGTTTTCACAGCCGAGTGCGTTGACGCCGTCGCACCGTACCTGTTGGGAGGCATTAGTCTTGATCCTGCAGTCTCGGAGATGAGACTATCAATAACAAGGCAGAAAGGCGAACCAGGCGACATCTAGGCGATTGCATAGAGCCAATAACAAACGGAAATATTCAGCTTACCTTGCGGTTTCGGCACTGGAAGCATGTTCGCCCCCTTGTCCCGCGGACGCGCTGGGTGCCAGTGTTGGCGGCCCGCGAGGCATTCCACTCTCCAGCAGGGTCCACTCCCTGTGCACCGCGTCTCTCATTAACCATGGGTGATTGCTCCCTTACGAGCTATCGGGCTTGACAGGCTTCCTAGTGGGAGGATGGAAGTGGATGAGGGATTGGAGTTGAGTGACGGCAACCAGAGTTTGGAGAGATCTCGGGCCGCAGCTTGTTTCCCCGAGTGCCGGCCGGATGAGCTCCACTTGGCGCCGGCAACGCGCTACGCTACAAAACCAGGGCTTATTGCAACTTCCGCTATCTTTCCCCAATCCCCTCCAAGACCTCCCCGCTAAAGAGTCCATATTAGGTAGTTCATGTCATGATAACTGATGCGGGTTAAGGCCTGGAGTTTGAGGCCACCCCCGCCTCTTTCACTACGGGTTGGCTTCGTCCCGTGGATCGTCTGATTGGCGCCGTTCATATCTGTCTATCCTATAGTGCATTGACTGTATTGTACAAGGATGCGACCTGTCGACTATTGTCGGCCATCGACACTCCAGCGGAACTGAGATATTAAACCCCTATATAGGTACACAATTCACTATATCAGGAGAAACTGAGACGTAGTTAGGACTGATCATGCTTGAGAGTGGTCCATATACCTACCTTGATGAATCCACTCTGCCCAGGGTGCCCCTGGCGAATCATCTCTAATCCTCCAAATATGACGTAAACTGACCACAAGCTTATCTTTCTGGCCGAACCAGTACCCGGTCGAATGTAGACGAGTAATGAGACGTTCGATTTTCGCCCGCATCCCCTCGTCGACAGCCTCACAGCCTGCCACATAGAGTGGGAAAACAACGTTGTTCAGGACCCTAGAGTTCTCATTGATGAAGGACACTTCTTTGCAAATGTTTTTCACCTGTTGACGAATGATGTGATTAGTCCAGGGCATGTCTCTGAGCCTGGTGTAGAAGATCAAAAAGAAGGCCGAATACATGGCTTCGTTGAGGTGCACCAGATCAATTTGATCTTCTGATCCAGCCTCCCACGCCATCAAATCCAAGTAACGGGCACCGAGAATAGCCTCTTCCATATCATCAATCCTCTTATCCAAATCTATATACCGCTGCGATTCATGCCCTGAATTTGTTGACTCGGCATTTCTTCGCTCACGGGTTAATTGTCCAAGCCGCAGCAGGGGATTGATCCACCTGTGAGAAAAGGTGTAGAGAGGATGGATGACCCATGACTTGAAATGGGTGGAAACATGTGAATCCATCTCTTGATTCCGAAATTCGATACTAGACATATTATCTTCAGCTGAATAAACGAAATCGCGCAGCGATAACTGCGCGCAGATCTCAGACCAGCGAAGCAAATGTAGAACAACGTCTGCATATGCCCCATCAAGAATATTCTGTCGCTGCAAATCGAGGATACGTGCTGCTTCATGTCGTACCAACCGTAGTATGTTTCTAAACTCTTGTATATCAAGCAAAAATAGCAGGAGGGCTGTAGCGACTGTTTCGAGCGGACCACATATTTGCTTGGATGGGTCTGACCGCGCGGCGCGAAGAGCGTGCCACGCCTGCCGACCCAACGACAAAGCCATGGAATGGTAGCCGAAAGCTTGAGATTTGAGGCCGTAAAGGTGAGCAGAGAGCCCTAGAGCAGCAAGTCGAAGTGGTAGAGAGGTCACTGCTATCGATGCAAGCACACTCGCAAAAGGATCCCCAAATGTTCCGCTCTCGTCAACGATTTCTGGATCGAAACACAGAAACATTTTGGAACTGTCAGTGACAAAATGGTTCCAGAGGAAAATGTGCTGTGGTGATGACCACATTCCTGATGGTAATGGTGTCAATGAAGGGAGAAGCGAGGCTCTCTCATCGACGTGGCCGCGTTCAAGGTGTGGATTCGAGGCGAAGCCCTCTTCGATGGGCCCGCCTTGACTTGAGGTCAAGACCTCATTCGATGCTAGTCCAGTCGCAAAGGACGAAGTGATGGAGTCATTTGAAGGCGTGTCTGTATAGTTGCTTGACAGGGACAATGGGGCGTTGATGCTGCGTGCAAAAGGTGGGTATGATCCCCGCCCGCCCATGCTCCCATTCAAACTTGAGGTGGGAGTACTCCGTGGATTGCGTGAATGCAAATTGACACGGTTGGAAGGTTGTGCTGCTGTGCATGTCGGTCAAATTGAGAGCCTATCCTACCATAGTAACATAAGGGTTCAACTTACGGGCGATATCCAAAGGCTTTGGAGGCATGTGCCATGATTTAAAGGTGCGAAGCTTGCATACTCGGCCATGTCTCTCACACTGTGAACATGATGGTCGTCCTTGGTCGCACTATGAAATGCAGCTAAAGTTAGCTGTGATTCATGGGCTGGGCAACTGGGTTCAGCAACCTTTCGCTTCCGACGCGTACATTCGGTGCACGCGCCCTCTTTACGCCGCCCTCGGTCAGACATGTTTCGTTGCATACAGATGGACTGGGGTGGGGAAAAAGATGGCGGATTGCAGGATAATGGGGGGTGGCCGAGCTTTATCAGGGGCGAGACCCCAAGAAGCGGACCGGGTTGGAACCGCACGCACGCACTAATCAAAAAGTGGAAAAGCCACTATTATTGAGCCACCGCCGCTACCACTTGGAGATACCACCAAGGATCATTTACGGGTTGGTATCAGTTGGGATGACTTGACGGAAAGAAAAGCGATATTAAGTTGTAAGGATCAGAGTAGCCCTCGACTTGAACGAAAGAAGAACTCGCGTCTCTTCCACCTACACCAAAAAGCGGCCATTGCCGATTTTAGGAAACTATCTACCAGCTTAGAGACTTCCTGGACTGCTATCTTGCTTAATTGTCCAAAACACTGGCCTCAATTGTCACCCTAGGCCCATGGTAGTGGTCTTTTGAGTGAATATACCAGTTCAAGGTAGCGAGGATTGCGACCACAGCGAGGACGGCGGGAGCATAGTCTATTTCGAGTCAGATCTCATCGGCCACTCTGGCTTCAAGTAATATGGAAGGTTGGGGCTCATACTCATTGTAGACCCCGAAACGGGAATGGCTGGTGGGAAGTCGAAAAAGACAATCTCAAAAATAGCAAAAAGAACGACGACAGAATTGGCTAACCATCCCAACCAGTTGGGAACTTTGAACGTTCTATCATCAGGCAGGAAGACTTTATCTCGTTTCTGAATTATCAAGAGAATTGTAGGCATGGCAAATGATATCATCTGAAGAAT
Source organism: Calonectria multiphialidica (assembly GCA_020623665.1). Taxonomy (NCBI): domain Eukaryota; kingdom Fungi; phylum Ascomycota; class Sordariomycetes; order Hypocreales; family Nectriaceae; genus Calonectria; species Calonectria multiphialidica. Next base: position 243,189 of record JAHVYC010000078.1, read on the forward strand.
AAGGCTGGTGCCGATGATGGCATTGAATGCCACCACTGAACCCAGGTAAATGCACCCAAGGATGAAAATGACAACCGCATTGGCAAGGAGAGAATACAGAGGAACCTGCAGTTTTGAGTGAATGCTGGAAAGAGATTTCGAAAAAATAAGCCCACCGTCTCGAGCAAAAGCCCAGGTCATCCTGGAAGCCGTCTGCACCATGGCATTGACTGCAAACAGGACGACAAGCAAAAGGGCGACGCAAAAGACGGTGGCGGCACTCGGATCTCGGATTGCTTGACGCCAAAGGTCATAAATGGGCATCCTAGCAGAGCGTAAAATATTAGCCATTGAATGGTTCAATAGGAATCAGTATTTCTTCTGCTAACATGGACACGTACGTAGTGTTTAGAAGCGCATCTAGGTCTGTGATGCAATAACACATAGAAATACTGAACACAAACCCAGAAATGAATCCAACCGCAGTCGTAGACATGAGGGCTTTCGGAACCGTCAACTGCGGATTGATGCATTCATCTGCAAGATGCAGTGCACCATCTAGGCCAATAAACATGGCACCCGGAGTGACAAGTCCTGTGAGAAAGGAAATCGCGGAAGGCCAGCCCGTCTCGTTTTGGAAGTTGTCCCAAACAAACGTCGATGGTTGTTTGTTGGAGCGTGCGAGGCAGGTAATGGATACAGTAATAAATGTCAAAAGAGACAACATGACTTCCAGAAGATTGGTTAGTGCCAAGCAGTTAAGAAAATTGCTTTCGTATTTTGACTTCATTTATTTTTTTCTCGATTTTAGAAATGGAGTACTTACATCCAACTTCATGGACCCAAGGAGTCTTTCTCGTCAAGAAGATGTTATATGCTAGAATTGCAATATTTATTGCCTGGTAGACAAGAAAATAATGCCAGGTCGGTGGCTGATAGGTTTCGAGGTAATATGATGGGATTGCCAGGAGTACTTGGGACGCAAGCGTGGTAACTGCTGCAGCGAGGAAGACCCAGGAGCAAGACGCAACGACGCCACAAGTATATGAGAGACCTCTGCTCCATTTTTTCGGTGCTAGAATAGACGTGAAGTGGTATTGGCCTCCAGACGTAGGATAAACGCTTGCAAGCTCCGCGAGAGAGATGGCCACGGCTAGGTATGCGACCGAGATGATGATAATTCCGTATATGAGCGTGAACGTTCCACCAGCGGCGATGGCAATGGCTAAAGTGGTAGCAACGGCAGTCCAGCTGTTGCAGATGTTGAAAGCAAGAGAAACCATTGAAAAGCCACTGAAGTCGCGCCTCGTGGGCTCCGAGACGAGGTAATCTCGCGTTTCCGGCTCGATCGACGCATCGCGCGAGTGTGGTTTGGGGGTGATCATCTTCTTTTCGAGATCAGTACCCAAAGATGGGCCCTCGGTATCTTGAGACATCGTAGAGTTCGTATTGATAGAAAAGAAAACTAGAGGGTAATATCGCAAGAGAAAGAATAAGTGGCCTTGATATTCCGCCTGTCTTGACGAACCATCAAGAGGAATGGAGCCGTATCTTGGCCGGTATGTATATGAGCACCATTTTATGGTTGCCTGCCAATTTGCCGTACTTATGAAGCTTGTAATGCCATATGGTTTTTATCACCTCCAACTTCTCTAGATACATCTTCCCAACCCGTGTCTAGATACCGGATGGGGGTACGCAACTCGGATATCAGTGTCAATATCTGGTTCATCTGGGTTGGCCCACTTTTGCGGCACAATCGCCGAGATGGGTTAGTAGGTAAGCTACGAGACAGTTGCCCTTCACTGCGGGAAGTCTTCTATACAGAGCTAATCTAGCGCATTCAGCCCCTCGGTTCCCCGCCCGCAAGGTCGCGCTAAGACAAGTTAGAAATTTAGCCAAACAAATGCGGCAACCTTGCCCAATCCATACAAAACAATAACAGTCTGGCATGATGTGTTAAGAGAAGGCGTCGTTCTAGACTGTTAGTACGTTAATTCGCGAATCCTGGAAGGAAGAACGTGCACCACGAAAAGCGGAGTGCATTCAAAAATCAACGGGGCTAGGGCAAAGACACCTAGTTAGACGTCGGACCTTGAGATGGCAACGAGTCACTTGGTCATACTGACGAAAGAATTTCTAGGTACAAGGAATGTATACCGTAAAATAAGTCATCCAGATGGTACGCTAGGTGGCAGCCCTTCTATATGTGTATAGGTCTCAGGAAGGTCCTCCACTTTAGACATGAGGCCCTCCGCGGCTGGCTGGATCTTAATAGATGAGTATTTATGCAACGAGATTTCATCATCTACGAGTCTGAATCTTTTCCAGCTGATTAAATTGCGTCAGGGGCTTTCAGGACTGGGGAGGTGATAAGGATTCATGGACAAGGGGTACTTCGTCGTCGACGATCGCCCGCCTCCAAGCATGTCTACAGGCATTTACAATCGTTGTCAATGATAAGCAGAATAGCACTAGCCAAATTTAGACATGCCCCTTTTGAAATTTCCGCATCAAAGTGTTCGGTTGAGATCATCGGGAGAGCGAGACGTGCGGAGAGGGAGGGGGTGGCGGACTCGAATGAGTGGACCGGCGGACCGAATCTTCGGGTCTCGGTCCCGGACGTCTGACAAACAGACGTGCGATCACAAATCCTGACTATGATTTCATACCAGTAAATAGTATAAATGTTTAACATGTAGCCTTGATTTTCCTTTTTATTCACACTCACTATAACCATTCGACTTTGGTTTCCCTCATTCATTGGAGTCCTAAAGCCACCTCTTTTTTGTATTATCCACAGAAAAAAGGCCAGTTTCAAAATGGCGACCAAAATTGGCGACCCTTTATCTGAGAAAGTCCAAATACTCATGGACATGGAAGAAAAGTACGCAGCCGGCACTTTTGGGTCTACGCCTGGCTTCATCGTCTCAGGCAAAGGTTCAACTCTGGTTGTAAGCAGGATGTCTCATACCTACAGTTTGACAGAGTATTGATGCTGAAAACTGCGGTAGGATGTTGATGGCAAAGAAATCATTGACTTTATTTGCATGTTGAGTGCTACCAATCTTGGCCACTGCCACCCGAAGATGGTTCAAGCTATAACTGAATCCATTAATAAAGGTAGATATTCCGGTTATCTTATGCTGCTTCCGAGATTGACTCCAGCCTCCGGCCTCCCCCTTTTCCTTTTTCCTTCCTTTAAAGAAATTAAAAAACAAACGTGGAAAAGGTCTAATTTACTCTTTCTAGTTACTCTCACAAATTTCTCCACCCACAGTGTCGAATATCCACTCGTTGCGAAGACTCTTTGTGAGAAGTTTGGCTACGACAAATGTTCCACCATGGTCAGTGGCGCTGAGGCTGCCGATGCTGCCTGCAAGTTCGCCCGGAAATGGGGCATCAAGCGAAAGGGAATAGCCCCTGAGGAAGTGCTTGTCCTGGGAACATCAAATAACTATCATGGAGTTTCCGCAGGCATTTGGCCTATTATGGACCAATACTCCCAGAAAGGTTAGTAAATGCTGTGGTGATGGGGAAACCGACTGTGACTAATTCCTTAACTTGATTAGACTATGGTGTCATTAGCAAAAACATCACCAACCGCAACCCAGGCACTGGAAATCCACTTCGCTATGGAAACGTTGCAGACTTTGAGGAGGTCCTGCAGGAGTTTGGTGGGCGTGTAGCGGGCATCATTATGGAGTGCATTCACGGCCACTTACCGTAAGTTTGGCTTTCACGCCATAACTCCATAGCTGTACCCTCGCACTAACTGCTCTCATGAAAGATCATTTGAGGAAGAAATCGAATTCGCCTCTCGTGTTCGACAACTATGCAAGAAGTATAACGTCCTTTTCATCGCTGATGAAGTTCGTATGGGTTCTTGCAAGACAGGCAAATTCTTTTGCAGTGACTGGATGGGTCCAGAAAACAAACCTGATATGATAACCATGGGCAAATCTATAACAGGAGGCTCTTATCCTGCATCATACATCCTTGGAAACGATGATGTTATGGGCGGAGATATGATCCTGCCCTACGAAACTGGCAGCACATTCGGCATGGCAGCTGCGGCAAATACTGCCACATTGACAGCTCTACGAATTTATGAAGAGGAAAAGCTTCTTGAGAAAGCCATCTCCATCGGCGAAAGGTTCAACGAAATGACCAAATCGTGGAATTATTCGTTTGTCAAGCATATTACTAACCGTGGTGCGGACGTGTGCATTTACATCAAGTCTGACCACAAGACTGTCACTCCTCGTCGCATAGCTCGCCTCTGCTTCCAGCGAGGTGTCTTCATTTATCCTCATGGCGAACGTCTTCGAGTCGGGTTTGCGTTGACAATAACAGATGATGAGTTTCAAAAGGGCATGAAAATTCTGAAGGAAGTTTTGGACGATGTTGAGACATATGGCGAAATCCCAGGATCCATCCATAAAGCTGAGACACCTGAGTAGTTGCAATTGGCTAGCTCAATCATAATACTTCTTTCGTCTTTAAATTGCGTACCATCATGTATTTCTGCCCACGTACGCGAAGGAGGAATAAGAGCCATGGTTGAGTTCAGAGCCTACTGTGAACCTCGTGACCACGTAGTCCGTCGCTGCGCGTATCCTAGGTACTAGTTAAAGGGAATTCTGCCAGAATTCCACTTGGGTTTACTATACAAACGGTGCTCCGTGGCCTGTGCGTTATGCAGAATTCTATTTATACTGGGTTCCATGTTTAATTAGTGCTAGGGTTAATTTAGATTAACTTAGAGTTAGTATTTATATTGTAATAGTCTAGTTAATTTTTAATAGTAATAAACTAATTAGAGTTAATTTAGTTTATATTAATAAAGAGATTAAGTATATTATTAGTATAAGTAATATAATAATATTATAAGGATATTATATTTAGTAATAATTTATTAGATTAAGATAATTAAATTATACTAAAAGCTAATTAATATTATTTTATATAGCTTATAATATAATTTATTAATTTATAAGTAATTTATTTCTAATTAATATAAATTATATTTTTAATATTTTTAGTTTATTTTTATTAATAAATAATTTTAATTTAATTATTTTATATAAATAGATTTATTTTATTTTATTATTTTTTATTATTTAGTTTTTTATTAAATTAAATATAAATAATAATTATAAATTAAATTT